>JAMKQA010034496.1:0-14293 GCA_024699735.1 Posidonia australis | reverse complement strand
TGTTACGTACGATGAAGGTGTTAGGCACCCTCGTACGCCCGATAAAATCGGTCTTCTATGATTTCTCCAATGCTTATGAAATGTTGGCTTTTCAGCCTTTTGCTATATACGCCCGAGGGCGATATGCCATGCCATGCTAGGTGCCTTATGCTAATAGATGCATGATGTGCAAGGGGAGTGGCCTAATGCTCAGAAATATCACTCTTTATTCCGGATCAAGTGTATAATGCAAGATCTTTGCATAATCAAATCAAAGTTGTATCATTTTCGAGTGATTTATCATCATTGCTTGCTATATGCAAATGCAAGTTTTAAAACACAAAAAAGCAATAAAAACAAAGTGTGCCTTCCTAGTAAATCCAGGAGAAAAACCAGGGAAAATCCAGGAGAAAAGCAAGTCGGGAAAGCATGATGAAGTCATATGAAAGCATGCGGTATGCTGAAAACAGAGCAGTGTGCATGGTGAGCCAGTCTGGTGCGCCACCTATATGCTCTTAGGTGGTCCAGAGTGTTCCAGAATTAAAACAGGGAAAATATGCACTGTTAAATATCATAAGGATGCATGCAGGAAAATCCAAATCTCGAAAATCCATTTGGGAAAGCTGTGAAGACTTGAGGAAACCAAATCATGATCCAAATGCAAGAGTTTGTGAGTTTTGTGCTCAAGGGTTAATAGCCTCACACAAAGTTACACTTATGCAACTAAAATGAGGAAAACAAGATCATCCAAGTCTCTAGATTATGGGCTGAAGCACAAGCTTTCCGTATAGGATAAAGGTGCAGAATATAGCCTACCAGAGTCCTCATGGACTGATCAAACGGATCAGGAAAACAGTAGAAATCCAACCAATCCATAGCAAAAGCGATCGTGCAAAACCAAAGAATAAATATAACAAAAATCGCATGGATTCCGCGCCCGCAGAAATCCAAAGGGGCAAAGGACCTCGATCGCCCGGTCAAGATCAGCAAGTTGGATTCCGCGCCTGTGGAAATCCAAAGGGGCAAAGGACCTCGACCGCCTGGTCAAGATTAGCAAGCTGGATTCCGCGCCCACGGAAATCCAATGGAGCGGTCAACGTCGTTTGCCCTTTTGGATTTTCGCGGACGCGGAATCCAGCTTCTTGACTTTGTTCGGGAGGTCAATGTCGTTTGCCCCTTTTGGATTTTCACGGGCGCGGAATCCAGCTTCTTGACATTGACCGGACGGTCAACGTCGTTTGCCCTTTTGGATTTTCGGAGGCGCGGAATCCAGCTTGTTGACTTTGACCATGCGGTCAATGTCGTTTGCCCCTTTTGGATTTTCACTGGCACGGAATCTAGCTTGTTGACTTTGACCGGGTGGTCAATGTCGTTTGCCCCTTTTAGATTTTCGCGGGCGTGGAATCTAGCTTGTTGACTTTGACAAGACGGTCATTGTCGTTTGCCCCTTTTGGATTTTCGCAGGCTCGAAGTCCTGTTTGCTGATCTTTGACCGAGCGGTCAAGGTCCTTTGCCCCTTTTGGATTTTCACAGGCGCGAAATCCAGCTTGCTGGCTTTAACCGGGCGGTCAAATGTCCTTTGCCTCTCCTGGACTTTAACGGGCACGGAATCCAGCTAGTTGACTTTCACCGGGCGGTTAAAGTCCTTGGTTTCTCTCGGATTTCCTTGGGCAGGAAATCTTGTGGCTTGACCTTTTGACCAGATAGTCAAGGTCCTAACCCCTCTCTTGGATTTCCTTGGGCAGGAAATCCTATGGCTTGACCTTTTGACTAGATGGTCAAGGTCCTAGCCCCTCTCTTGGATTTCCTTGGGCAGGAAATCCAGCTGCTTGACCTTTTGACCAGATGGTCATGGTCCTAGCCCTTCTCTCGGATTTCCCCAGGCAAGAAATCCAGTTGCTTGACTTTTAACCAGGCGGTCAAGGTCCTTATCCTTTCTCTTCTGGGTTTTTGCGGGTGCGGAATCCAGTTGTTTAACCCTCTGATCGGGCGGTCATGGTCCTTTTGTTTCTCTCTTCTATTTTGAGTTTTCGCGGGCGCGAAATCTCTTTGTTCGCCTTTCGTCTGTGCGGACAGGGCCCTGTTTTGCTTGACAAATGGTATGTTTGTCATGCCCCTTTTTCTTGGACTGGTATCCCCAACTACTCGGTTGACAATCGTCACGCTGTCTGGCGATCGGGTTGACAAGACATGATTGACTTGTCATATCCCGTCTCTTAGGTTGATAACCTCAATAATCCGGCTGATGAGTCCGACAACTGATCATTTACCTGCCTGTGGTTTCCTTTGTGTGCAGGATTTCTTTATCTTTTGCCTTGTTATTTCAGCATCGCATCATCTTGCAAGCACCCATGCTTGTGTTTTTGTAAGCATCAGCTTCGCATCGGCCTTCAGCATCGACTTTTGCATTGGCATCTCGCATTGGCATCACATCATTAGCATTTAGATCAGTTGTTGCATGCATTTCGCATTCGCATTTGCATTTGGCAACAAGTCACGGTTTTCGGTGCATCCGTCAAATAAGTGACTTACTGCCTACTACAAACACCATCCTTCTGTAACCTCAAAATGGGGGTATCTTGTTAACCCTGAGCATCAGTCTTAGATCTTTTCGTCCCTCGACCTCGCTTTGGGAGGGGCATCTGTAGATACCCCGATTTTGAGGTGACTCATAGATGAACTTTCCAGATGTTGCTTTGGATGTAGCTAATCCTTGAATCCTATTAGCTAAACCAAATCACAACCTGTAGCGGGCCCGCAGCCCAACTTGAAATCCAGACAAGTAGGGGAGAGCACTTAGCTAACACACCTACCTAGCACACCAACCTAACGCACATACCAGGCGCCCAGCCATTTCTCAGGCTACTGGCTACTAGCTTTCCACCTCCCATGGTTGTTACCTCCACCAACGAATATGCCAAGGAATCTTCCAGGCTTTTCGTCTGCGAGGCTCCTTGCTTTCCCAGGAGTTACCCTTGAGAAATCCCTATATATAGACCCCATATGCAACCATTTGAGGGGGCTGATCATCTTGAAAGATAGAGACACACACAGCTACAGCCAGCCTTCTCCAGAATTCTGCAATTATTCACTTGAGCTCTCAAGCTTTTCTTGCATCCAGAGATATTCTCTGCCCTTCCAAAACATCAAGGATCTTATTATCTTGGGTCTTTCTTTGAAAGAACATCTTTGAAGGAGCATCAATAGCTACGACGATAATTATTCCTCGTTAAGTCCTCGTTAAACTATGTAACGAGGATTTTGCGAGGACTTAGCGAGGACGTTGCGAGGAATATTGTCCTCGCTAAATGTAGATTTTCTTGTAGTGGTATGACACATCAACTCTTTAAACCATTGATATTTCTACTTGAATCATCTTCGGAGTAAAAGATTCATTTACGACAACAAGATCACAGATTTAATCACCAATGAACTCACTTGTGCATTGTCTATAACAATGTTCATCAATAACAACATTACAAGTATGTTATAAATTGAATTTCTTCACACGAAATCTGATTCCAACAGAAACACGTCCATTAATAAATCAAAAGTAATCAGGAACTATGCAAGTGGTTTAAAACTTTTGAGGAGTACACTTCTTGGGTTTGTAAACAAAATAACTTTTTATTGCATATACCTTGAGAGCTCGCTTGAATTCAACTACATCAAAAAATAATTGACCGATACTTAATTTGAAATCATTATCATCGAATGTGGTTTATTAAAAAATTCTAGCATCACAATCATCATTAAAAGTGTTATATAAGTTCTCATCCTCTTCAAACATTTCGTCATTATCATCTCTTATATACTTATTAATAACAAGATTTAAACAAGTGTATATCTCTATAATCTACACCTTCATCCACGTCATCATTTGATTTTTAATTTTCATGATCTACAATTTTACCTTTACAATCTATCATTGGTTGTATCCTTGGAACAATTACATCTTCTCCTTAAGTTAACCTAGTTCTATATTAAAGATATTGAAAAAAAGTTATTTTTCAATGACATAAATTAAATAAGAATGATATATGAAGTCAAAGTAAATATATAACCTTACGTACTAGATGAAACATAAATTAGAGAAGGTTTTTTTCCTTTTACTTTAGTGACAAAGAACTTTAATGCTACACACATGTCCAGAAAGAGATTAAGCATTCAAATTTATATCACCATTGTTTCATACATAAATGTAAAAGTCGTTACTAGGTAGTCTTACTTTGTAGCGTAGTTCAATTAGATATTCTTTAATAAATGTTATGAGAATTTCCTCATACAGTATATGTTTAAGCTCAACACATTTTAGATTCTGATCTCGAAATAAAAATAACTATGATCATTGCAATAAGAAGATATTTTTTCTTTCGCTTCAATCATAGTGTCAATCATAGTGATATATTGAAGTGTAACGCCTTCATTGTGTTACATACTAGTATCAATACTACCCAAGCATTGCTGCTAAATAAATAACTATGATAAGCTAACATTAATAATGAAAATCAAACCTAATAACTATTACTACCCAAAACCAAGGTGTGCGGCTACGTGGCTCCAACTATGTGCACAGGATTGGACTGTATACCTCAATTCGCACTTGAAAACAAAATACCAAAAACACACGTGTGAGTGACGTGAATGTCACCTAGTACATGCCCACCAAAGATCTAATCCAGAATTCACTAGGAATCTACAAACAGAAAGCATAGTACCGAAACCTAATCTAAAAATGACACCAACATCGTATAATTTGACTATAGATATCTGGAAAATCATATTATAAATCATACCTTTCAAATCACTGTTATCTTTTCCTTTAAAACTTTATGCATCTTTGAAAACACTTTGTGTATACCCGAAAAGTCAAACCATGGCTAGAAATTCAACTCAAAACCACACTCACACACATAGTATAAAAACCTGTCGAGTCATTCTGGCCACAGGTGCTCGACCAGTCACAAGCAATCCTCGAGGCTCTAACCCCTTATAGGAGTTCAATTGTCCCGGTCGCAACCTCACTATATCCACATATCACACAATAAGGAGTGCGTCTTACCAACGTCTCTTGGTGCCTAAGCACTTGAGGACTCAAACCCTAGACCCGACCAACACCGACATTAATGGTAATCCAGGTCTTTCATATCCTAGACCTTGTAGTACCACAACCACAGTCACGAGGCTCCATCCTTAAACTCAACTTCGGTAACCATGATCTCGGACTCATTTCCGATTTTACAGAGGTATTAACACCCATGTTTTGCTAGAGTAGTCTCTTGATTACATGGTACATGCCAAAACTATAGAAAACAGTTTCAAAACATATGCATTCTCTTTTAAAAATCATTATCCAAAACATTTTTCACTACATAATTCATTTCTGAAATCAAAACCATGATTTACACTAATTAATCAGCAACACATGTTTTGGTATACCCAAATTGCGGTAGTTGGCCATAGGACCAACCCATGGGGGGTGATATGTGGCACCAATCCTCGAGGGCTACCCACGACACCAATAAGCAGGTTGAGTTTTTATAGATAGACCCTATCCTAAAAACACGACAACTAGAAATCACTTAAAATGGGAAGCTCAGGCGATCTCACCACGGACTTTCTAAAATTACACAAAATATATGAAAAAGTAGAGTCCTAGGTCTTCTACCATTTTAGACAAAAATCACTGAAAACCGATTTGTAATACTAGAGATACAAAAATCCAAAGTTAACACACTTACTAAAAACTACTATAGCAAATTCACACGAAAATCACTAAAAATCCACTGTTAATTCATCCAAAAATTTAGAGATCTTTACCATACATCAAGGACAATCTAAACTACATAGTTATCACTAATTGAAGCGTAATCGAGAGAGAAAAAGGGAGATGGGATGAGTACCCAATGTCGCCAGTGAGCTTCTTCTTCTCCAGCGAGCCTCCCTATTCCTCTTCTCCTCCTCCTCTCTCTCGATCGACCCTCTAGTTCCTCTCTCTCCCTCTCTGATTCACCCTCTTCAACGCCAACCCTCTCCTTCTTTTATTCTCCATCTTTTTTGTCATCGCCTGCCACCGATAGTTACCTGTAAATGCGGGTTGATCGACGACAGGGTTAGGTGTGGGTGGTGCTTACAAGGTTTGGCTTCGAGCGGTGTTTTATTGTACTTCATTGTGCTTTGTTGACATTTTCTCCTGTCCTAAGTCCCACACACATACATGGTCATAAAATGCCAAAATACCACACAGTACAGGGAATCAAAGAAGAACACAAGCACAATAGGGAGAATTGAACACAAACCAGTCATAATCATCCTTTTATTCAAATTATATATCAACGTTAGTACATGATTTACATCAATTCTAAATTTTTTGATCTAGTCAAAATGCGGTACCAATTTACGAGACTCATCCATGGTACCAATCCAAGATACTGATCCACACTTGTCCCAAACTGGTATGTAGATATTATACAAAGGTATTTTAGAAATATCTATATTACTTACTCTACAAAAAAAAGATATCATGTGAAATTATATACAAAATATGTAAAAAGATATAAAACATGTCACACAATTAAAGTATGAAGTTTCAATGCATATTAAAACATGATATTTTTATAGTTGAAGACTCATGTTTCATTAGTTCTTAAAACATATTTCCAAAATCACAAATCATGTCTCATTACATCTTAATCACGTTTCACATCTCAAGAATCCTTTCTCTTAGATTTTAAGAATCATATTTCATTACTTTTTAAAATATTTCTCATTTTATTTAAATCATTAATCATGTCACACAGAGCGTGTTATAAATGTTATCACAAGAATTATGATATTAAAACATAATATGTTTCCAATTAAAAAATTGTGTCTCAATAATTCTAAAAACATGTCTCCTAACTTACAAATTATGTTTCTCAATATCTCAAGAATCATTTTTCATATATATTAAAATATAATATCTTTACAACTAAATAATCATATCTCGTTGACACTAAAAACATGTCCCACATTACTTGAATCATGTCTTATACTTTAAGAATCAAATTACGATACATACTAACTTATGATATCTTTACAGTTGAAGAATTATGTCTCGTTACTTCTGAAAATGTGCCTTCCAATTCACAAATCATATCTCATTATACTTGATTCATGTGTAAAGTTTCAAAAATCATTTCTCATATATATTAAAATATAATATCTTTACAATTGAAAATTTATATCTCATTACTTTTGAAAATATGTCTCCTAGTTCACAAATTATGTTTCATTACACATGAATCATGCCTCTCATTACACAAGAAATCATCTCTCATTATATTAAAACACACAACCAAATTAAGATCATGGCTCTTTACACATCAATTGAAGTCACCTAGCTCAGGAATCACATCTCATTATAAATGAAATCTCTAAATATGGATTTAGGGGTCTGATGATGATGTCGACGCTTCCATGCTCGTCAACAACATTTGCCACTCGTTAATTTGCTGTGTTGACTGACAAGACGCCATCGGAGAGATGTAAATGTTAGTGTGATGTGGATTTTCAGTTTACTAGATCGACGACAGGATTTCATCCAACGATGTCCTTATGTTACGTAGCGTATTGCTTCCTTCAAAATAGACAAACAGATTTCGATTAACCTATGCGTGTAGTAAATAATTTAGGAAAAATAGTAAATGACATAAACAAATGCTAATAATACTAACCGAAGACGGTTCCCCACATGCATATGCAATGACCAATTTTAAGGAATATAGTAATACTAAAAGTAAGAAAATGAGACTGAATACTTCCTTCACTCTCGATGCTATATGACGTGAGATGAGGAAGCAAAGGCACTGATGGAATTTCGAAGGCGTGCCTCTCTCAAAATGGTCGTAATTTCCTTAGATCTCGATTTTTCTCATATAGGTTTGATAGTATGTGGTTATAGATCTCTTAGAAACACTACTCTTTAGCTTTCATAAGGCTTTCTTGAAATTCATATCTAAGACTTCTATTTTTTCCACTTCTTCAGGCCCATTAAAATTCAGATTTTAGATCCTTCCTAACCCTAGGCTTAGAGGTGCTTTTATATAATAATTTTTGACGTTATCTCGTTGGAAAATGTATAGATCTTATTTTAAATTTAAATTTAAATTTAAATCCAAATTTGAATTTAAATGATTTAAAATTATATATTTTAAGTTGTCACCGCATGAAGCAGCGACTACCACAGATATTCCTAAAATATTCATTTTCTTAGCATGGAAAATCTATAATAAAATAATGGATTTAAGATAATCATCAATAACACAGGTGATGGCTTTTAAAATTCAAATCATTTAAAAGTTAAATCTCAAACTAATTTGTTACGAACCTAGAAACCGTTTAGGACTTAATATCCATTCTTTAAATTTTCTCCATAACGAAAATCTATTTATGGTGAATTTTGAATTTTAATATAAGCTTACTTATTAAGTAACCTAAATTTAAAATACATATCTTTTATAATTTCGTAGAAGAGATTAATTAGTTTTGTGGATAATTTAGAATTAAATTAAATTCATAATTACTTAGATATTTTTGGATTATCTCCACATTGTATTATTATTTTAATTTAAATATAACTATAATATTTAAAGATGTGATAACTAACTCAAATTTTCAGTTTTTATCTAGTATAAAAATATATTATTTTGAAGTGGACATCATCAACTTTATAGAATTTTCCTCAAATAGTTGCTATTTTTAAAAGTCTATGTTTGAGAAGATTGTGTACTTAATTGCTATGAAAATTGTAAAAATATTAATTATCATGGGAATAATATTAGAAAAATAGAAAAATCCTAGATAATATATTAAAGCCCAAGATGATCAAATAGTATGCGAGAAATTTCCATGATAGTTGTCGCCTTTATAGGTGACGATGATCTCTATCGCCACTCAAACAGGTGACAAAGCCTATCGTCTCTCCTACAAGCAACGAATGACTTTTTTGTCAATTTTCCTCCTAAATTCTACATTAATCCAAAGAGATGTTTTAAAAGTCTGGAGTAATATCAGAAATTTCATAAAATGATAAGAATATTATTTATATGGTTAAAGCACTCAAACTTGGCATTAATTTTAGCTTAACGAGAGTATTAACTCAGCCACATTTAACAAACTCATTAATTAATGTTTTTAAGGAGATTATGAAAATTCTAGAGTATATGTTAAATATTTTTAGTTATGTAATTTTGAGTGTCTCGAAATTTCTTATCCTTAATTAACTCTTGAAAACGTCAAAATAAGATATCCACAAAAACATGTTTCGATCAACTGTTTGTGAATGGTAATAGAAATTGTGAAGATGTTAAGATTAATGTATAAACAAAGATTCACCAATATATTTGGTAAAGATTTGAAAAGAATCAGATGAAACTACATTCATACAACTTTATTTTATTGACACTGCTTTTTTAAAATAAAAATGAACATTTTACATTCTTCCCACTATCTTATTTAGAAGTGTACACGGGTAATAATTTATATTATTTAAGAAATATGAAACTACATTCATACAACTTTATTTTCTACCTTATTTTTTGATCTTATCTCCTCCTCCTCTCCTCAACGCAACTTAACATTTTCTCTCCTTATTATTTAAACAAAGCAAGAAAATTCTTATCATTCATCAAGCAAAAACAAAAGAAGTAGATTATTCACCATTTTACGATGAATTATTTATAAACTTTATAGTGATAATTTATATTATTTAAGAAATATTAATAAATCATGTATTTGTCAACAACAAAACCAGATTGCTTACTAATTTTTATTTGTTATTAATATCATATATTTTTATATAATATACCATAAATGTGATCTTTAGTTTTTAATAAATACATATAAAATGTGAGAATCGAATTGACCCAACCTAAGGTTTATGAATCAAATGGGATTTAGTCTAGATTGAGGATGGATTAGATATAAATTTAAAAGTATCAAACATGAACAATTTAAATTAGATCGTGGATTTATACTTAACTTGGCCTATATACATCCGTAATTTATTAATAGTAGTTACAAACAAGGAGTGGGGCGAAATCACAATGACATTACAAAGAAAAATAGGATAAAGATGCAAGTCATGGGGAGACGACAAACATGTTGACGTTGCATGACATTAATTCATTAAGAGTTGATAGACACGATGGCGTTGGACGATGCGAAGGGTTGACGATTGTGCGTATGGAGGAGAAAGAGAGAAGGAGAGTACGGAGTTGGTGGGGAGGGGAAGGGAGTGAAGAGGGTGGGGTTTAGGTTGTTTGAGGGAGTAGCAGGGGAATTCGTGGGAATGGTAAATATATGATTGATCTTTGTTTGCAGAGACAAAATATGTGATATCGTGTTGTCAATTTTATAAAAGGAAAAAGATAAAAATAACTAGAGAAAGGAAAAGGGGGGGGGGGGAAGGATAATTCAGTGAATGAGAGAGAAAGAGCTTCACTGAATCACTGTAGGAAGAGAGAGAGAGAGAGAGAGAGAGAGAGAGAAGTAGATAGACATATAGTGATATAGATCTATAACGACACACCAACTACACCAGTCACCACCATTTAATAATTCCACCTCTCCCTTTCCCTCCCCGACGACCTTCAGCCGGAAGTGGGGTGGAACAATGCAGCGCCGAAGACGACGTCGAAGAAGAAGTTGAAGAAGAACCTCCTCACCATGGCAAAACACGGCGGCGAGGACAACCCCACCGCCGCGGAGGAGGAGGAGGAACAACAACAGCAACAAGAAGAAGAGGAAGAGCAGTTCCACGAGTCCCTCGACCGGATCCTCTCCTCCTCCTGCTCCTCCACCTCCGCCTCCGACGACGAGTCCTCTGACCGTCGCCTCTGCCGTCGGACGCAGCACCGCCTCTCCTTCCCTTCCTCCATGTACCACGTCTGGGCCACCGAGCCCTGCTCCGTTGAAGAGCGCCGGAAGCTCCTCCTTCAACGCCTCGGCCTCATCGGCGACCCGGCACTCTCCCGCCCTAGGCCCGACGACGCCAAGGAAATGGGGAGATCGCTCACCACTCCTTGCTTCCCTTCCAATTCCCCCTCTCCGGCGGAAGCCGCCATTGTCCGCTCGAGATCGGACAACTCGGTTTCTGGTGGTTCCAGCCTTCGGCACGACCACCGCCACTACCAACACCAGAAGCCACCGCTGGCGAAATCGGCTTCTTCAGGGACGAGCAGTGCGTCGTTGGACGAGGGGGAGGAGTTCGATTTCGGGGACGAGGACGACAAGTACTGCATCGTCAAGAATTTGGACAATGGGGTGGAGTTCGTGGTGAAGGAAGTGAGGGACGATGGGATGTGGAACAAGCTGAGGGAGGTGGGGACTGGAAGGCAGCTGACAATGGAGGAGTTCAAGAAGTCCGTCATTGGCCACTCCCCCGTTGTGGAGGAACTCATGCGCCTCCATAACCAGGGAGGCTACAATGGGAGTGGTGGTGGTGGGAATGGGCGTGTGTTGAGGGCGAGGTCGAACAAGAGGGGGAGTTGGTTGAGGAGTATTAGGAACATGGCTGATAGTGTTGTCAATAGGGGGGAGAGGAGGACTAGTAGTGACGAGAAGGATACGTCGTCGTCGTCGAAGGGCGGGAGGAGGTCGAGCTCTGCGACTGACGATAGTCAGGATTTGGGTTTGAGTTCTCATAGTGGGGCTGAGAAGGTGAAGGTTAGGCAGTACGGGAGGTCGTGGAAGGAGCTCACTGGGTTGTATTTGAATCAGGAGATTCACGCGCATTCCGGGTCGATCTGGACGATCAAATTCAGCTTGGATGGGTGGTATTTGGCCAGTGCAGGGGAGGATTGCGTTATCCATGTTTGGAAAGTGGTGGAATTGGAGAGGAAGAGGGATTTGATGGCGGAGAAGGGGCTTTGGGAGGAGGACAACGGGAGTTTTTTTAATCCATTTGCTGCTGTAAGTAGTGGGTCACCCGAGCTAACTGAGATCATGTCCAATTCGGAAAAGAGGAGGAGAGCTAAAGTAGCTGGTATCCGGAAGTCTTTCACTCTCGACCATGTGATAGTGCCGGAGAGTGTATTTACGTTGTCGGACAAACCAGTTTGCTCTTTTACTGGCCACCAGAAAGATGTGCTCGACCTGTCCTGGTCCAAATCTAAGGTTAGCATCGCAATTCAATCTTTTCTTGTGCTGCAACGGACTACCTTTTCATGAATCATATTGATAGGCGGGCCCTTTATTTTCAAGCAATTCAAGCGAAAATCGAAGTCAAAGTGTGCCTCAATTTTAACAAACAACAGGGCAAAACCAATGCACAAGATCCCATAATGTGGGATCTAGATCTACCGATCTAGGGAACATTTGTGGTTGACTTGTTGCATTACCGATTGAAACAATGTTATTATTGTTACATTAGTAATGCCACTATTATTTCAGGAAGTTCCATTGGTAATGCCACGATAGTGGAAGTGCATAGAATTCTTTTTGTCTGTGCGTGAAGTTTAAAGTTGAAAGACTGATGAAATCAACTAGTTGTATGTAGAAAAACAATGATCTCATAACTGATGAGGTTAACTGGATGAGTTTTGGATTACATGAAAACTTGTTTCAATAAAAGAAAGGGAACAAATGTTGACCTGCTGATCAAATTAAAACAGAATGAAATAGACAAATATGGACTTGATCAAAATGGCCTTTTAAAGATAAAACATAACCTAAGTAGATGGGCAATGCTGGTAAAAAAAAATTTATTGGAGGTTGACAAGTTTTGAGGTAAACATGCATAGTTTGACAAAGGAAGTATCAATGTATAGTGCTAAAAGGAGATAATGCATTCATGTTATCGGCCCTACATAGTGGGATTAAGGCATGGTTGTTGTTATTGTTGTTGTCGGTTGATAAGTTTGAAAATTTGACCTGGTTTCTGAAACAGTAAAAGTCCTGGGAGGAAAAGGTTTGCCAATAGGGAAGCCACAAAATGTACTGTGCACCTGGACATTTCTTTGGTTGCATAAGCTAATTCCATATGCATGAGTTTCTGTGATGCATATAATGTGAACATATCCACGTCATATCACAACATAGTGTTAGCTTCTAATTCCCGTGAGGATCATAGAACCTTATAACATCAATTTAATGTCACTGTTTGAAATCAAACTAGGACCAAAGATTACATGAAATACCACTAACTGCCAATTTGATATCAATATTTAAGAGTCAACACCATTTCCAGGTGCAACCAAATCTGAAGCAAGTATGTATGAGTCCATTAGACCTAGAAAAATGGCTAAAGGTGGAGAAAACTTCTATGGCATGAAACAGGGTGATCAGAGATAGAATTAAAGCACAATGCTTAAGCCATATGAATTGATATGATTTATAGTAATGTCAATTTTTCTGATACTAGAGATATTAGTTAGTTGAAACTCAGGGGAAGGAAGTGTGTGTTTTATGGCATGAAATGTGGAGCAGAGAGAGAGAATGAAGCACAATTTTAGAATGATGAGCATTAATATTATGTATAGTAGTGTCTATTATCTCAGACTCAGGACTTGTAGCAGCACAAGTTTGTGAAAGTACACTCTGGTTATATACCTACTTCTAGCCTTTTAATTCATTTAATTTTGAAGAGAATGCTAGTTCTGTTCGTTCAAAACAAAGCAAGTCCAAATTTATTGTGAGACCATGGTTGTATTACCTTCACTGGTATTTGAAAGGCATATCTACAAAAGTTTCTTCAATAAAATTCTTGAGGAATAATAAGAAAAATTACATAATTACTCTTTCAATTTACAGTTATATTCCCTTCTAATATCACATATGTGTCTTTGGCAATGAAGAGTAGTCATGTTTAGATTTTAGAATATTTAAAACTCATTAACAAATGCATCTGTAATTTTTTAATATGCATAACACAGCAAATTGATATGCCTTCCCTTCTACTGGGAAGGCATATCTACAAAAGTTTCTTCAATAAAATTCTTGAGTAATAATAAGAAAAATTACATAATTACTCTTTCAATTTACAGTTATATTCCCTTCTAATATCACATATGTGTCTTTGGCAATGAAGAGTAGTCATGTTTAGATTTTAGAATATTTAAAACTCATTAACAAATGCATCTGTAATTTTTTAATATGCATAACACAGCAAATTGATATGCCTTCCCTTCTACTGGGAAGGCATATCTACAAAAGTTTCTTCAATAAAATTCTTGAGTAATAATAAGAAAAATTACATAATTACTCTTTCAATTTACAGTTATATTCCCTTCTAATATCACATATGTGTCTTTGGCAATGAAGAGTAGTCATGTTT
>JAMKQA010034494.1:0-12200 GCA_024699735.1 Posidonia australis | reverse complement strand
ATGAATAAGTATTAATATGATTGCCAAGATCTTTTTTAACACAAGCTGACTACTCACTATGTCGTATACCACAGATAATCTGTGGAATCCTTTGTGATACTTATCTGCTCCAACAGTCCATCCTTAGTGAACGAGTGATCATTATAGGAGTTAGCATCTTCGTTGTATGCATGCCAAGCAAATCCTCCAACCCATTGCATCTTCATTTGTGATATGTGACCACCAACCTGAAAAGATTACCACAGAAGAACAAGTTTGTAAAATGTCAATTCATCCTCAGAAGTCCAACCTGAGATTCATATTAAGGAAGAGTGGAAAGTAATGAAAGAGGGAAACTTGAAAACAAATCTAAATTAATAGAAAGCAAAATACTGCAGAGTGCCAACAAAGAACATAGGGTTAAACTACTATAAATGAAACAAAGGATATATATAGACATATAAACTTATTCAGAAAGTGCTCTCTCACCCTAGCTGTGTTGAAAACTGTATTTTTACAATCTGGAAGAATGCTGATTGACCAGGGAGGAAGATTATGGTGCATGCCATCAAAAATAACTGTAGCATAAGATCGTGAGTCATAGTTGGCAAGGAAAGCAGCACAAGCACCTGTCTTTGACCTGAAAACATGAGACTGCAAAGGAAAATATAAGATTAAGCACACTTCAAACAAAAAATGCAAGCACAGAAAAATGTAAAGAAAGTTGCACGACCTGTTGATATCTTCCTAGTGATGTCACCATAGGATCACCAGCCACCAATGCAGGTTCAGACATCTTAATGGCTTTGTGCAGGTCTCTCAAATGGCCCCATTTGGGTTCCCTTGCAAGTCCTGGAAATGGTTAAAAAAGTGAAGATTGTAATGAAATCGTATAGATTAGCATATGTTTGGGATTTTATTCCCATTGTTAACCATGAAATCGTATAGAATGGATGCATATTAAACATGACCAGTTACCAAGTCCAACATACCATATTCATCAATAGGAGCATCATAATCATAAGAAGTTGCTATAAACGGGCCACCAGCTGTCCGTCCAAAGTTTGTTCCACCATGATACTGAAAGTAGAACAAAGCCATTTTAAGGTAAAAGTTTTTTTTAGAAAAAAAAAGGGGGAAATGATACAGAATTGAAGATGAGAAACAACCATATAATAATTAACGAAAGACCCTCCTTTTTGTATAAATTTAACAACGGAGAATGCCAAGTCTTCAGCAGGTCGGTGTGGTGTTGGACCCCCAAAAGCAGTGAACCTGAAATTACCAGAAAAACATGATAATATGGATAGCAAGTGTCTGACTTTTTCACTGAAAATAGATTAAGCATAAGATTGGGTTAATTACCAGCCACTCCAGGCTTCTGTCCACATTGTTGGTTTGTAAGGCTTGTTTGGGGAGAAATGGTCGCAGTAGAAACCATTGCATGTGTCAATCTGGATTTGTAAGTAGTCAAATGTCAAAGAAAGCAGAAAATTCTGAATAAGATTTTGACAAAGACATGATATCCATGAAAATATCAAAAAAGTCATATTGACTGCGAAAGGGGAGAAAAGGAAAAAGAGAGATATTTAACCACAATCTCTAACCATATTCACCTTAGTAAGTTAGTCAACAAAAAAAAAAAAACCAGAGGAACATAGATGGATGCGTAAATTTGACTACAGAAGTCACAAATACAGAAAGCTGAGAATTGAAATAACAGATGGATTTGCGCATACCACTGGATCAGGGGCATCGCTTTCCTTGCACATGAGCCAAGGGACACCAGTATTGAGACCAACTGCCATCTTTGCAGCCCAATTAGCGTAAGACCGAGCAGGAGCACCTTCACGGTACTCCAGGGGTCCAAACTCGTTCTCAATCTAAAGCAACAAAAGAGAGAGAAAGCAGATGATCATGACAGTGCTCCAATGAACAATTCGGCTCAGTTCTACTTCTACCTATAGACAACGAGTCCAAATGAACCAACGTAAACTTGAGTAAAACCCAACTGAGTTCAGTTGATAACTGCATGGGAGAGATGGACCTGAGATAGAATGATGGGTCCGCCCTGTGTCTCGTATAGCCCTTCTGCTTTCATCATGGAGACAATCTTCTCTGTGAATTTCTCCATTGCTGCCTGTTTATGAAAACATGTTTGAAAATTTATATTTCCTTTTTATGATGACTTGATGATTTTTTTTATTTGAAGGTGGAGTAAGAGGAAGAATTGGTATAGAAATATAGTATTCAATGGTTATAACCTTGAAAGGTCCATTGTCTGTTCTGAAGCTGATACCAGGAACATATTTAAGCCAAACAGGGAATCCCCTATTACATTAAAACGTAGACAAGAAAAGAAAATTAAATAAAAGCACTAATTAGCTTAATATACAGCATTACGAAAGAATAAAATTGCAGCAAATTGGGTTCTTATGTTCTCACCCAAAATTCCATTCAGCACAAACATAGGGGCCAACCCTAAGATTAACATAGAGACCAGCTTGCTTAACCAGCTTGATGAAGCGAACTAGATCATATCTTTCCTCAAAATAGTACTGCAATAAAAATTAGACCAAAACACCCATCAGAACCAACCCACCCAGTAAAAATGCCAGAGACTTCAGAAGAAAAAAGAAGCAATTTTTATCATACATTGCCAGGAGAAGGCTCATGTCCATTCCAGAAAACATAAGTCTGTATAACATCCAACCCTCCATCTTTGGCCTTTTGAATGAGATCTGGCCACATCTGTGAAGATTTGGAAAATAAGAGTACCGAACTGGGTTAGTGAGGAAAACGTGGGAAAAGTAAGGAAACGATACATTTTAAGGAATTTCAAAAACAAACAAAAGGTGGCAGCTCAAAAAGAAAACAGAGCAAGAGAAACCCAAAACCACAATTGCAGAGAAAAGAACAAAAAATGTAGATGAAGAAAGAGGAAATAGTACCTCAGGAGTGCTCCTTGCGTAGTGAATGGAACCGGAGATGAGGATTCTCCTCTTCCCATTGACAATAATAGCCTTGTGGTCGTACATCACCGAGCTTGTGACTACGGTGGCATAGAACACCACAAGGAGCAGAGGAACCAGCAACCTTGGAGAAGAGGAGGAGGAGCACATTGGTATCAAAGGAGAAGAACCCATTTTTCACGTCCTCACAACAACTCGGCAGCAGAAAGCAAATGACTTTTTTCCCCCCAGCTTTCCCTCCCTCCCTCCCTCACTATATATCTATTCTTTCCTTTCAAAATGGAGCACAGGAGTTGCAGAGGAATAGAGAGGAGAGAAACAAATCTTGGGTTTTTACGTGTATTTTTTTGTTCTTTTTGTAGAGTTCCCTCTCCCTTCCTCACCTTTGTCCTTTTCTTCTCCTTCTCTGTTTCCCAATATAGTTTCCTCTCTCCACTCTGCCCTGTTTATGTCCTCCTTTGGGAGGGGTTTAAATAAAGTCTATCAAATTTCATTTCAAATTCAAAAGAGGAAAGAGGGAGAAGACGATGAGAGAGTGATACTCGAGGGGAAGGGAGCGATGGGAGTGTTGGTGGCGTTGATTGTGGAGAAGGTGGTGCCAGTGGAGATGGTGGTGGTGGGAGTTTAAGTTTGTGGATCGGGTGCATTGTCCAAGGGGCGGGGGGAAGGGCTTTTAAGACCGAATGTTGAAAGAGATGGGTGAGAAAGGATATGCATGTATATGCTTGGACGTATCCATCCATAGATTCTTTTTCTGAAAACTGACTTTACCATATCTAACCTCCTTTTATTTTTTAAAGAAATTTAATATTACCAAGAAATTTAATAATTAATATATATTATACTCAAACACTTGAGTAACGAGAAACTACTATCAAGTGATGTAATATATATGATATCTGTAGGAGTCGAATTTCCGACCTCTCGTACAAATTTCACTACTAGACTAAGTGACTGCAGACTTATTTTATTTTATTGTTGTTTATCGTTCAGAATAGGGGAGTGAATGTGTGTGATTAATAGACGTGAAATCAGTTGTACCCTCTTTCGAATCATGTGTTCATGTTTGTATCAACCTCCTTTTATTTTTTAAAGAAATTTAATATTACACGTGTAGTATCGGAATGTATTATTTACGAACTTGTAGCTAAACAATTTAAAGCGTACACTATATTAGTCATACATTTCTAAATGAATTATTTATATGTCATAACTTTGCTTTACTTCAAAGGGTGCAATCTTTTACACGAAGTTGATCCCTTTCAAAATATAAACAAAACTTGAGATTGGACCTTGATATATGCTAATCCAGGCTATATCCAAGAAAACACGATTCCAATTGATCATCTAGTTTTATTGGGGAAAGGTGGATAAATAGATGAGTCCACACCGGTCCTAGCAATGACACCTAAGACTTGTCTCGGGGGAGCCCACATGGGATGAGAAGGGCCCCACCATCCCTCAACCACCTGTATGGGCTGATCCTCTCGTCTTTCCCTAGACAACAAAAGCCAGGAAGAAATTGGGCCCTTCTTCTTCTTCTGCTTCCTCTTGTTTCTTTTTCTTTTTTTTTTGCTTTTTAATAAATCAATTAAAGTGTTTTGTGATGGTAAACTATCACAACGAACATCATAATGAGGCTTCAACTACTAGAGTCACATGTGCTTCCCAAAGGCATCCATTACCTACTTATGATTGATGGTGTTGCCCAGCATCAAGGCAATGTTCTTGGAACCATTTTAGCCGGCAATATGAAACAATTGTGTGTACAGGAGAAAACGTTTAGATAACGTGTTAGTTGATATATACGGTGCATTTTATTTTATTTTTTAATAATTGCCTCAAAAATTGATGGTGTCTTTTGCGAGAATGGCTACAGTTTCATAGGTCCTTGTAGTTTTTTTTTGAGGTTTCGTCTCACAAGCTATCTAATAAAAAATAAAAATAAAATCAAGGTTTAATTTCACCAACTGGTTTCCTTTGACTACGTGCCAGTGAAAGAAGAGAATTTTTAAATTGGAAATGAAAAAATAAACTCTACCAAATCAACATTCAAAATCTTAGTTGTGATGTCCTTGTCGATTTACAACTCCATTATTTTCTCGTTCCATTTTGAATAAGTTGTCATGTGCATGATCACAACCTTTTTTTTTTTTTTTTTACTTTCCTTGGGAAAAGAGTGCCAAGGTCTAAACTTGGCTAACCTGTTCTTAAAAGAGAGAAAGTGGGGTTGATGTGAGAAAAAAATGAACTTGGTTGAAGAAAAGAGGTAAAGGGGAGTATATGGCACCAAGGTGTGCTTTTTGTGTGGAAGTCTTTTATTTGACCCACAAGGAAAGCAAGGCAAACTGATTTCTGTTTTCTAAATAACTTATGTTTCTTGGTGTTGCTTTATAGGAGTGACATAACGATGGGTGTTTTTCTTATGTATGTTGTTAATAGGAGTGACATAACAGGTTGATGAATCAACTCGAACTCAAACCCATTCATTTACAATCAACTCGAATTCAAACCATTTATTAAATAGATTGAAAATTACAACCTAACTTCAATTCATTTATAAACAAGTTGATTGACACAACTCATTTAACACATTTATTATGTTGAATGAGATAAACATGTCAATTCAACATGTTTAACCATTTGACCCTGTTTAATTTTATTTAATTTCGAATATTATCAAAAAAAAAAATCTAAATAATATTTACTCACAAGACACAAGTGAATATTCAAGTACATAAACAAGTTAATATATTAAATACAAATCAAACATTATAACTATATATTCTAATAAATTTAAATTAAAAAAGTATATATTTAATTCATCGTAAGAGTACTAGAGTTGGAAACTGGGCCTGGTTGAGTCGGCCTGGCTCTAAAAAAGTAAAGCCCAGTCAGGCATCGACTAGGTCGGGCTGAGCCGAGCCAATTCCCTTAAACCTCTTGCCTAGCACAGTCCATGGCCTGCCTCTAGACCAGACCATGGGCTTGACAGGTTGAGTTGGTCCATTAGGTTGGTTTATTTAAAAATCAAAAAATCAAAAAAATATTTATTATACACAAAAACATTGAAAACTACAAAAAATATTCAATGTTTTACATTTTTACATTTTTTTTGTTTTACATCAATATTAATTAATCATGAGTAGAGTTTGTTCTGATTCCCGTTAAAATTGATGTCATATCATCGTCTTTTGATTCATTATTTAAGCTTAACCTTTGAATACAATTTTCCACATCATATCAGTTTGTCAAGCATACGAAGGTTTCTACAGTCTTTTCTAATAATTTATATCTTTTATCACTTAAAACTCTTTTATTAGTAGAAAATTCAGGCTTCAACGCTACAGTAAATGTCAGAATCGTTAGTAAATCTTTAACTATTTTTGAAACTATAGAAAACTTAATTGCGATACTAGACTACCACTTTAATATATCTAAATTATCCATTTTTAATTCACTAAAAGCAACTCACATTCTAAATAATTTTCTAATTCATTGTTTGTGGTTAATTTAAGTATTTTTTGTTCTTCTTATTTAATCTACTCCAAAATGAACTACAATTACTACTACTAGTATATGTTCTTACAAAACTAAATGTGTGAGCACTAGAACTACATTCACTATAATTACTAATATATTCTTCAAACAATGCATATAAAGTTGTCTTAATTTTATTATTAAATGAATCTATAAATTTATTTTTATTCATTTTACTAAAAATATCATTATAAGTATTATACAATTAAGTAATCTATGTCTAGGTCTATAATTAATGCTAAACATGCTCACATTAGAGGTTCCTCTCAATAACTATTATATTTATCCTCTATTAATTTAATAATATTTACAAAAGCTAGAATATCTCTATATTGTTGAAAAAATTTGTAATATTAAATAAATTAATTAAAACTAAAGAACTTGTAGGATAATATTTACTGGATAATTGTTTAGTTGTATTATAAAATTATTCTAAAAAATTATAAATTATGTTAGAATTTTGTTAATCTTCATCATTTAACATATAATTAGATTTTACACTATAATATGTTATAATTAGATTACTATAAAATAAACTTCAACTCGATATATCATAAGTTGAGTTTCATCTATGTTAAATATTTAACTTAAATTTTCTAGGTTTTAAACTATTTTCTGCATGTAGATGTCTAAATTCTTAATATCTTTTAGCTGATGTTTGAAAAAAATAAAATACTTAATCTTATATTTTCTATGTAAAGCCTAATGCAATCTATACTGTCTTATATAGTTAAATTTAAATTGTGACAATACCATCTACAATGAAATAATTTACCATTTAATATTGATCTTTGTTACGTCTCAAATTTCCATAATAATTTAAAACAAATTAAATTACAGAAAATTAGAAGATCTAGTAGCTCCAAGTTGAAGGATAAGCTAGATTAGAGAGGGGAAAAAAAATGAAAACAGAGATAACACATTAACACCAAAGAAACCTTAACATCAGAATATGAGATCTAAAGACAAGATCAACAAAGATTCAGCTCGTCACAAGAGAAGACATTAGAAGAAGGAAAAACGCTCATTGCTCTGATACCATGATAAGAGGAATTGTTCCACATCTATACACGGTGGCAAATGACCCTTATATAAAAGAATACATTGAGGCAAATCTTGGTCACTAGAGGATTCGAGTTCAAACTATATTGAAATGATAAAAGAAACAACAATTTATATTCTTAACAATAATGTATGAAAAAAAGTGATAATAAAAGAAAAACCCTTAATCTAAAAATTTCAAAACCCAAAAATGAAGGGATTGGAGTAGATAAATTAGAGAGATTTGAAGAAAAGATATTTTATCAGAAGTCGGAGTAGAGTAGCAGATACTACAACGAAGTTCGGAGTTAAACTTGAATTCTTCAAGTTTGTGGATTCTATAAAGTTAGAGAGAATGAGAAAATTGAGAGAGAATGAGAGTGCAGTTGTAATAGAGCAGAGAATAGAAAGAAGAACGAGTTGTGTGAAGAAAATGAGAAGTGTAAAGAGACAATTATAGAAGAAAAAGAAGACGAAGAAGAAATACCGTTGACTTGTTGTCTCAGCATTTGCAACGTTTACTTATGTAAACATTCCACACTTGCCAACGATTGGATTTCCCTTCATTAGTTTTTTAATTTTTTTTTTTTTTTTTTGCTTTTTAACAAGTTGGCCCGACTTAACCTGGATTGATTCACGAGTTAAACCTGGACCTATCTGGTTGGGTCGAGCCCATGGGCCTGACACGCTCATGGCTCGTGGTTGGCCTAGGCCGACTCAGCCCGTGTTCAATGTGAACCGGTCGTAGACCAGATTTTTTACTGAGGGACTTGACAGTCTAGGGCCAGTCTTGTCTGTTTTCCATGTCTACATAAGAGTTGTCAAGTCATAAATTGGTTAACTCTATTATGCTCGAATTCAATAGGTTGATCCATTTCTAATCTAAATTCATTTGAGTCCAACCTTTACCCATTTAAATGTCGAGTTGACGTAAGTCAGGTCAAAAATTACTATTCCTAATTGTTAGTGTGATGATGCGGAGAAATTCTTTCAAATGGCTAAGAACGTGACATAGATTCACTTGAAAGACACTTCACTGTAGATAGTTGTCAACTTAATTAGAGATGTCAAAATCTGGTCCAAAATTGGAAGTGAAGGTAACATTTGTTCCATGAAGAATCCAAATATGTAGATTCTATTTCAATGGTCAGTTTTTGCAGGTAAAATGCGGTGGGAAAAAAACAAAAAAAAACAAGTGATATTTATGAATGAATACCGGCCAGCAATCTTACATCAATATCCTTCCTTTAAGTATTACCAAACAAAGTTTGGACAGCAGAAAACAGCAACTAGCTAGACTACAGCAGAGCTATATGGTACTTTCAAAAGTTCTAGTTATTAATATGAAAGCCCATAATGTCGGCTTTGTTCCTTTCCTAAGTTTCTTCAAGTAAAGGCTCATGTACATACTTCTCAAGCGTTGTTTCCACTTAAAAGCAGTGTTAAGAGGAATATTAACTGTGAACCTTTGCATATGTCTGCCTTCTTAGGCTCTTGCTAGCTAGCTTCATAGATTGTGTGATTGCCAATCTTCCATGATGGGAAGTGTGCACTTCACCCTTGCTTGTAGTTTTTCCAATGTTTTTTCAGCTACCATAGAGTGCATGATATTTGGGTCCACGCCCAGTCATCCATCCATCCATCCATCCATATTATCGGTGGTAATAATCATCATTGACCCCCAGTGACATCGTTTCATGTGTAAGTGATGGATCCAACTGCAGGGGGGCCCTGTAATGGATAAATGATGATAAGTTACAGTGGCTTCAAAGGTAAACAAACATTCACACTTTCTTTTTTTCTCCTTGTGCTTTCTCCTTCAAGCAATCCTTTTTTTTTTAAATGTTTGTTTTTCTTGTAAAAAAAAACAACAACAGAATGGCATATTGGCTTCAATTTTAGTGAAACTATAGTCAATTTTAATTTTAAATTTTTTTTTTTTTTTTACTTGTAAGAATGAAGTAGATTTGAGTGAAAATTGTACTTGTACGTTTGGATGGTGTATTCTAGACAATTTAATTAAAAATCAACCCTTTATTGTAAAAAGAGTGATGCATGACTTTAAAGTTGAAAAGAATTATTCATATGACTGATATGATCCACATTTGTACGTTTTCCATGTTTCCTTCAAGTTACGTCCCTCTCCTCTTAAGACCCTTTCTAGCTACGTTATTTACTTCAAATTTTATAAATGAAAGAGGAAAAATCTTTAAATTTAGGAATGAATAATGTCCTTTTCATGTCCATAAGCTGTGAATTGAATCATACGTTGATTCCCTGACACATAATTCTCTTTCAAATCTTTATCCATTCACCGCATAAAGTAAATTTGTAGGGTCAACACTCCTTTTCTTTTTCTTAGTTATTGACTTGTTGGACTCAATCACTTTGAATTTAGTTATAACGTAGGACCCATTTTCCTTATCGAATCTTATTTCCCTCCAACTTGCCTTTAATGTATGTCTTTCCCTTCCATGTCATATTTAATTAACAATGAATTGGCATGGCTTCACCAACCAACCAGTCTAAATATGTGAACTGGAAAGGAAATCTTAACATGTGAACCTTATGGTGTCTAGGACAAGGAGTAGTGCAAAATTAAAACTCTATAGAAATAAGCTACAAGACTATATATGTTGCCCAACTTTATACGTAACTACAATTCCCTTGTTGTTTTCTCTCAACGAGACAATTTGATATAAACCATACCGTTGCTCGAAGCTAAATCCTTATTCCCATTGTCCCATATATGACTAAGTCCTATTTAATTGGTTAAGAAAAGGCAAGTTTAATTTAAGACGTACATTCCCTTCATAGCACGTCTGAAATATATCTGAAACGTAGGCATCCAAATTTAAAACGAGGATGATGATCTATGAGACTCAAATGCTTATCCAAAAACCAGAAGGTCCGACAAACTTCAATTATTATCTTTTTATGAATTATGGATGATTTATATATGTTTGCCCAATCCATGGGTCACAACTTTAAAAATATTTGATTTTGCATGCATGTTGTATATTTTCATAGCTCCTCTTGTCTATCCCTTGTCATCCATCACATGCATCGTTCAAAGTTTATCTGAAACTTGGAAGGAACCTTCTTTCTCCACGGAAAGTAGATGGACACGATTCGGATAAGCCAGAGTTAATCTGAATTGGGCTCAGAAAAAGAAACTGAGGTTAGAACATCTGGATTTACTTAAAGAACAAGAGTTATATTGGAGGTAAAAATTCAGAATTTTGAGGTTGAAGGAGGAGGACTTTAATACCTCTTTCTTTCACAATATGGTCAAAAGTCATAGAAGGACAAACTCTATCTCCTCACTTTTAATTAATAACAATATATGCTTCTCTCAGTTGGAGATTAGCAGAGAGATTGAGGAGTATTTTACTAGACTCTTTAATAAGGGCCCCAGCCCCCACGTTAGTCTTTGCTGGGACACCTTGATTTCAATTAAAATACCATCACCTGAATTGTTAGAGTTACCTTTTGAGGAAGAAGAAATTAGAGCTAGTGTTTTCCATTTAGCTGGAGATAAATCTCTAGACCCTGATGGCTTTCCTATCTTTTTCTTTCAGCATTTCTGGGATTTACTAAAGCCAGACGTTAAAATAGTATTTCAATTCCTTCACTCTGCCTATGATCCTTTCTTTCTGGCTTCAATTAATCAGACTTTTCTTGCACTCATCCTAAAAAGAATGGGTGCTAATAGAATCCAGGACTTCAGACCTATTAGCCTAGTAAATAGCCTTTACAAAATTATTACAAAAACATTGTGTCACGCCCCAAATTTTCCACAATAATTTAAACAAATTAAATTACGGGAAAACTAAAGCAAAACAGTAAAATATCCAACCACCAGGAACCTGTGTGTGCGGCTAGCAGACTCCAAACTATAAGCACTACGCTAAGCCAATCGCATGTCTGCACCTGCGAACAAAACCACAAGGAAAACGCATGAGTGACCAAAGCCACCCAGTACGCACCCCACGAAAGCCGCAGAAAACAAAACCATAATCAATTTTTCCTTTAAATTCCTTTCGCAAACTCTTTTCTCAAAACCTCAAAAACCAGGCCCACACTGGCCAAAATCACAAACCAGGACTCCAATGGCCCAAAACCACAAGCAACGACCCTCAATGGCCAAAACCACACACAGTGAGTCGTGAAGCCCGGCGTCAGGCAACCAAACTCTGGCTATACGCAGTCCACTAAGGAGCGACCCTAGTGTTCTGCACTGCCACGGTGAGCCACCTTGTGCAGGAGCCTACCACCGTCCCGTGATTCTCCCACATGGAGAACCCTCAGAAGCCAACCCCTCAATGGGAAGGCTGTCCTGTCTCTTAGGACGCTACCAACTACGTGGCACGTGTCCCACCTGCACTGGCCACCACAGGTACGCCTCCTCAGGGCGTCCTCCACACACGGTGCTCAGGAGGGAGTGTCATACCTCTACACCCGACAACACCCGAGCCTCAGTGCTCACAGCGACAGCAGGAGTATCATACCTCCCCGACATGCCACAAGACACTTCAACCCACTGATCACAACCTTAGCCTCGAGACGACAGTCAAGGAGTCTCATACCTCCAGGACCCGACGCCCCTTAGCCTCAGGTATCTCGGCCCCACGACCTCAACAGGGGACATCGCACCCGACCACCCAA
>JAMKQA010034493.1:0-17549 GCA_024699735.1 Posidonia australis | reverse complement strand
GGTCCCAAAACACAGGCAGATGCACAGAAAGCCAGCCACAACCACACACACAGCCAAGAAACAACAGATTATCCATTAATAAATCATTAAACACAATATTACAAATAATACATGGTTTATTATAAAAATGGATAATCAGGCCTTGATGTTACAAATAGTGTGCTTAAGGTGTGTGGATGCTTGAAAGATTTTTAGATGATTTATGATAGTTTCATGGCCATTAATGGCGTCAGTGCACTATTTGGATGAATAGTGCCTATAAGTTTTACTTGATGATTTCTTGAGATCCATTGGACGAATCTTTGTGTTTTTGATACCAAATTATAGAGCTCACCAAGATCTTCAATTTAGTATATTGGTTTGTGTGTTTTGGTGGCCCGTGCAAGGTTTTGGTTAGAGAAGATTGTCGACAGCTTGAATGGGTTCCTTGGCCTTTACGACTTGCGCTTTGGTTTTTAACCAAAGATGCAAATTGCAGGCTTAATTTGCTAGTGCAATTTGCCGATGCAAATTCTTGGCACACCTAGCCCAATTTAGTGGGCTAGGCCTGCCACTATTGTATGTGTGTATTTTAATCATTTTGATAGTTTTTAACTAGGTTTAGTGATTATATTAGTGTGTTAGATAATATTCTGGAATAATAATGATTAGGATAATCATTAGAGATAATTTAGGGATTGCCAAAAAAAATTAACAAGATCTCTCTATGTTGTAAATAGAATAAAAGACTATCTGATTTGGAAATACTAAGTCTTTCTCCTAATTGGTTTAGATGAACATTAGGGTCCATGTTTAACACTAGGATTATGTATTGGTTCATGCTTTAGTATGGTACATAGAATAATGTATTTGATGGTAACGTTTTGGGTGTTTGACACTAAGCTGGTTGTGGCTCATGTCAGACAAATCACTAGGTACCTTACACTTTTGCATCAAAACGTAGAGTTTTAGGTGTATTTGATGTTTAGTGTCTAATCTTGTAAGTTAAATGGGACTTTGAAACCTTTGTTTTGGACTTTGTGTAGTCTTTTCTGGGTAAACCCCATACCCTTACCCAGAAGGATGCTTTTGGCTCTCTAAGTTGTTTTGGAAATATGTTTTCAAATGGTTTTCAAAGGGTTTTGGGGAAAAACATGGATGTTTTGACAAGGGGTTTCTCCAAGGATTTGAAAAATGGTTCAGAGCTTGTGATTTTGTCATGTCGTGTTTGGCATAGTGTTCTATGATGCTTTTGGGTTGGCTTTCGAAATGTTTTTGAAATGGTTTTCCAAAAGGATTTTGGAAAAAGGAAATGCATAGTTTTGCAAAGGTTTTGGAAAGAGTTTTCCGTAGTTTCCTATTTGTGATGGACCAAGAGACCGAAGGGTCATGTTGGCGAGATCAGGGGACGTTGGCCATATTCCGGGTTGGTCGAGCACGTCACCTAGGTTGAAGTCTTGAGACCAAGAAGCTGAGGCAAGTGATTGTTGGATCCTAGAGGTATGATACTCCTTGATTGTCGTTCACATGACTGAAGCTGAAGTCCGTGGATTGAGGTGTTGTCCATACCTAGTGGTATTGCGACAATGGACTTAAGGGGTTTGAGACCTCTGTGTAACTGACATGATTCCTTGGTTGCTATGGGTGTCGAGACTCAGGATACCGTTCGTAACTAGTGGTATTGTGGTAATGAACTCGGGAGGTATGATACTCTTACGTAGCTAGACTTGATACCCTCGTTGTTACAGGTATCAAGGTATTGGTGGATGTTGATAGAGCCTAGGAGTCAGGTTCAAGCACCAAGCTAGGACGTCGAGAGGGTGTATCCTGTGGTTTGTCCTAGAGAGGACAGCTCACTTAGGTATAAAGTAAGCATGCTTTTGGCTCACTTAGGTATTGGTGGTTTGTCGAGAGGGTGTATCTTGTAGTTTCTTAGTGGATTACTTGTGGCTAATGTCAGTTGCTTGACATCGGACAGCACAACACAGTGTATTTGACTTGCAGTTGTGGTGTTGCGCCTGTGTAGTGAGGTATTTTGTGCCAAAGTGGCATTATTGGTTTGTAGTGGCTGCGTCAAAGTGATACTGTAGCTTTTGTTGTGCCCTGGTTTAAAGAATTAAGCTTTGGTCTAGAGAAGACCATGTGGTTTGCAGAAAAGGCTTTGTTTTGGCTTTTGTGATTTATGTGTTGCTGGGGTGGGTGTTCTAAATACTATAGAGAGTATTCAGACATTGTTGGTTGTCTGATCTGCAACGATAATGCATGGGATTAGGCTGTGTGGCTTTTGGTGCTTTTGGTATGATTTTGGGCTTGATCTAGTAAGAGTAGTCATTTCAAACGTACATAAAAGATTTTGACAGAGTATGCATGCAGTTTTTGAAAGGAAAAGAGGAAAAGAGCTTTAAAGGCATGATTTAAAGAATTACTGTATAGTGGGCAATAATGGCTTGCCCTGTTTGTAGTGTTGCAGCATTCAAGAGAGAGATGCTTATGTTTAATTATTTCTCAACGAAAGAAAAGGAATGGATTTTGTTGTAGAACCCATGAATGTGTTGTGGACATTAGGATTTTTGTGCTTTACTTTGTAGAAGTTTGGTGCTCCATTCGGCATGAAGATGCACTATCATTCAACCACTAAGAAGAAGAACAACAAAAAGGTATCCAGAAAGTATACGTTTGCTCATGTCTTCCTCCTTTATTCTTCTTCTTTGTCTTGTTTCCTCTCTCTTTTTGTATATCTCGTCTTGTGCAAAATAAAAGGAAGACGCGAGAGAGAGGGAGGTTGTGGTGGTCTTGGTCAATTTTCACCGATGTACAAACAACATGGTGGTTGAGGTCGTGTTGGTGTTCAGGAAGAGAGTGAGTGAGGAAGAGAGAAAAGGGGTGGATTTGGTTGCGAAACCTATGGATATGTTGCGGGAATTAAGATTTCTTAGAATTTTTGTTCTTTATTTATTAAAAGTTCAGTGCTTCATTTGGCATTAATATTCGTGACCATTCAACCACTAAGGAGAAGAACAACAAAGAACTGACCAGAAAATATACCTTTGCTCACGTCTTCCTCTTTTATTCTTCTTCTTTGTCTTGTTACCTATCTCTATCTCATCTTGTGCAACAAAAAAAAGGAAGATGTGCAATTTAGTAAAAATGAAAATTGGAAATATGAAACATAGAAGTGAAAGGCAAGAAGAAGAGAAGGTAACTTTGAAATTTCAAATTTTAAATATTAAGGAAGTTGCAAATCAAATTAAATAAGGAAATAACGACAATGGAATGTACAATCAAATAGAGAAAAAGATGAAATAAAATCTTAGATGGAAATAAAAAATGGTTGCTCACATTTGATATTCAAAAAATCGAAAAAATTAATAACAATACAAAATACTAACAAATGAGACACCTAAAATTAAATTTAAAAATATTTTTATAATATTAAAAACTTAAAAATATAATTAGAGAAAATGGGTTGTTACTCTTCTCTCCTTCTACCATCTAAAACACCTCCTCGTTTGGTATGATGATAAGATTGTTTTCACCGACACTCCAACTATTGAACTTTGCAAGGTCATTTCGCTTTTCTTTTCTTTTTTTTGTAAACGGTAATTGATATATATTACACTCAAACACTTGATTATGAAAAACCACCACCAAATGATGTAATTATATGATGTCTGTAGGAGTCGAACTCCGATTAAGTCATTTCGTTTTCAATGTGATGAATTTCTAATTAAAATCCTGAAGTAGAATGACCGGCAAAGCCATTATCATTACACTGAACCCACTTTCAGTGTAATGCGACAAATTGCCGAAGTCCTGATGAAGTAGAATGACCAGCACAGCTATATCGTTTTCACTTTCAGTGTAATGTGACAAATTGCTAAAATTCAAATGAAGTAGAATGACCGGCACAGCTATATCATTTCACTTTCGGTATAACGTGACGAATTGTTAAAATCCTGATGAAGTAGAATGACCGGCATGTTAAACTCCGATTAAGTCTTCTGGGGTCGTCATCAGCATCATCAAATTTCTAACCCACGCATATAAGTCAAAGAAGAACATCGGGCTTTCATATGCAAGCAGTTGCTATAAAATAGGAAATCCAGAAGGCTATGTAACCACAACATGTGATGACAAAGGGCCAATATGAAAGTTAACATGAGATTTTAACATTAATAAATGTCTAAATCTACATGCCACACTCTACAAACATGCGTAGGATTCATTTTGGGGAGATTTGGAAAGTTTCTAGGACATTAGCTTATGGATTTTATGATTTTCTAATGGAAAGAATTAATATAAAATACTAGAAGTTATAGTCATGGTATAAAAATGACAAACAATATTTTAAAACCCAACTTCTGTCGTAAATGATAAAATAATCTCGACTTTTGTGCTCTCACATCAAATATATAGTTACAAGTATATGAGAAAAACTCTCTCGATCCTACTTCTCATAGGAATTGAATATTTTAATATAAAAAATAATATATAAAATTCAAGAACTCAAAGTAGAGAAGATCTCCAATACAATCTATTTGTATTTTATAGAATTTTAAGGATTATTTTTGTGAGATTGATATCGACAATTCTCTTTATATTTTTTATTTACATTTAAAACTTCCTAAGGGGTGACGTCAAGCCTAAGCTTGCATTAGGAACAGATATTATCCATAATTCAAATTAAGATAAAAATATCATAATAGATCACCTAAAATATCATTAGACTCATATTGTATTGGTATGATCACCACATCAAAATTCTATTAATTTTTTTCTAACTTGTGTTAAACCGTGGACACCAAAACGTATAGTTAACCGTTAGGATGATAAACAAGTCAGAAAAAGCTAAGCATATATAATCCAACTCAACTTGGCTTGTTTAGCCCTGACTCGTGTTTGACTTTGGGTAGATTGAGCTCGAGTCGGGCTTTAGATCGTTTAGCATGATGAAGAGAAGAGTTTTTTTTTTTGTAAACGGTATTCTATTTTTATTTAATCCCAAAAGAGATCTCAAAATATTACAAAATCTTAATTCCAACAATTTAGGAACAAGATGTCTAAAATACAGTAAGCAGAAAGAAGTCTGAAAATAAAGGAAATTCCATCAACCAACAAGACGTTAGCCATTACAGAGGATTGTCATCTAAGAAAGCAGGAGTAGATGTATTTTGTTCTCAATCTTGCTGGTCATTATTTGTAGCCATGGGATCAATTTCCATATCCTTGTTCTGCTGAAAAGACGAAATGGAGTGCAGAACCTCATTTTTTCAAATTCGAAAGGTCACAATATCTCTTCTCCGGTGGACCGACGAACCCGAAATAGAGTCGTCGGAACCGAAACAACATCCGCCAGAGATAAATCATAGTCTAAAACTCACAAGTATAATAAAAAACCAACGAAAATTTTCAGTAGAAAAGAAACTATAATTTCATCCTCCATATCACAATCAGAGTGTTCGGATTCAGGCAAACAAATGCCCTAACCCTAGAACAGTTGATCAAAGAAAAATTTCACCGTAAAGCTCAATATATGCCAACAAATGCTATAAAATGCCAACAAATTCCAGATCAATATGCAAAGGAAGGGGTAAGAAAGTGTTTTAGCAGAGGTTATACCTTCTAGTAGTATACCTGACGAGAGAAGACCAACATCGGCGAGAGGTCGATCCCATCTGCAAGTAAGCAAGGGGCCGAACCTGTCGACGAGACTATGCTCACGGAGGAGAGGAAAGTCCCAACGAATAGACGTAGGTTTGCTAGGCGTAGATCTACAAGAAAACGTAGTCTGATCGGACTGAGGAAGGAGGGAGAGACAGATCTGCGAGAGGCAGATCTGGGAGAGGAAGGAGCCATATTCTGTTCCTTGCAGCTCAGAGGGGAGGCGTAGCACGGAGGAAGAGGGAGATCTGGGAGAGATAGATCTGACCCTTTTTCTCCCTTATCGTTCGCCTTGCAGATCTGGGAGAGACAAATCTCGGAGGCAGATCTGTACCCTATATCTGCTGAAGGCTTGGTACTGGGCCTTGCAGCGAGAAGCGACTGGCGGAGAACAGCGCTCCAGATGCAATCCACACCGTCCATCTCCTCATCGAACGGCCACGACCCATCCTCAGAAAGCAAGGAAAAGGGCGCCAGCGCCCGCCCGAGTCGGTCCCCTGGAAGCCCGATCTAGGCGGAGCTACCATCAACGAGAGAGCAGAAGAAAACGTCACGGAGGTTGCACCCGTCGAGTTCCGACGAGGCCATCACGAGCCGACCCTGTCAGGGGAAGTCAAACACTCCAAGGGGGCGGCAGGGGTAGGCCGGGGAAGTGGGGAGCTTGGGGAGGACGAGGCTGTCACTCTCACCGACTCCGAGGTGGAGACGAAGAAGTTGTCGCCCTTCCTCTTCCTCCTGTCGCCCTTATCTCATGATGAAGAGAAGAGTGAGGCACAACATATGTAACCACAACATGTGGTAACAAAGAGTTACAACATATATGAAAAGACCTCTAAGGCACCATACGACAGAAAAACAACCTAGAAGAGTAAAAAAATAAAAGACCGTAGAAACTTCACTCTGTGGGTCAATGACTAACAACCGCAGCGGACTATTATTTTTTTCTAAAGCAAAACGACAATGGACTACTATTTGTCTACAATCAGTTAGTTTATGGAAGTCTGTACAAAAAATTAAGAAATCGATATCTACGAACATCATATATATTATAATTGTATTATTGTATTATTATTTTTTTAGATTCGTATCTCATAAATAACAAGAAAAAAAATTATAAGAATCTATTCTAGTTAGTGATAGTTTCATAATCAGTGTTGTAATACATATTAAAAATTATTTCCAAAAAAACGATGGACTACTATTTTTCCTAAAATCAAAACGACACTGGACCATTAGACGAGGATCTGATGTATATTCGTCTCTACATGCCAACCAAAGACCACTTGTTGTCCACAACGATTAAGAAAAACTAAACTACATCAACAGCATCAATGGTACAATATTGCCCAAGATCCTGTTGTATATATACATCTGCAAACCCAGAAGGAAACACCAATTGAATAAAAGCAAAATGGAATCGTTGGCTCCAAACATCCCAAATGCCCTAATTCTCTCTCTTTTGCTTTCCTTATCCCTTGCAGCTGCAACTAGAAATCCATCAGAAAGCTTCACCTTGTGCTTTTCACACTACGTTCGTGGTGACGGCCACCATGACCTCCTTTAGACTTCCAACACCTCCTCCTACATCAGTCTCTTCCTCTCCAATATCAACAACAACATATTCCTCAACTCAGCTTCGAAACCCATCCTTATTGTGGCCTCCTCCCATGAGTCTCATGTCCAGGCCGCCGTAGTTTGCGGCAAGCAACACAAACTTTGAAGGTCTGTCCTACCGTTCTGTCGATGACAATGCACCCTTTTTCCTCCTCGATCTAAGCCGCTTACGCTCCATAAGCATCGATGCACAGCAAATGGAAGCGTGGGTTGAATCCGGTGCCACCAACGGAGAGCTCCACTACAAGCTTGCCAAGATGAGCCCAACCATTGGTGTCCCAACGGGGTCCTTCCCGACCGTCGCCCTTGGTGGCCACATAAGTGGTGGTGGAATTGGACCCATGCGGAGAAAGTACGGCCTCGCCGCCGACCACGTTATTGATTGCCGACTTGTTGATGTGCGAGGAAGGATTTTGGACCGTGAGAGGTGTCGGAGGGGTGAGCTTTGGTGTTATCATCTCTTACAAGATGCAATTGGTGGATGTTCCGCCTAAGGTGACGGTGTTCAACGTGGTGAAAAGTAGAAGTCAAGGCACAATGGAGTTGTTATACCAATGACACCTTATGTTTCTAAGAATCCTAGAGCTGCATACCTTAATCACAGGGATCTTGACTTGGGACAAAATGAGGAGGTAGGGAAGGCATACTATGAAGAAGCTAGTGTTTGGGGGGAAGAAGTACTTCAAAGACAACTTTATAAGACTAGCACTTGTGAAAGGAATGGTAGACCCTGAGAATTATTTCTGGAATGAGCAGAGTATTCCACCATTGTTTCAACAAGATGGTTATATGAAAGATATCACTAGTATTCCAAACGTGGAGCACGCACTTTTTGATTAGAATTAACGAAATGAAACTGCATATTTTATATAGATGTTTCAAAAAAAATTCCAATAAATTTGTAATAAATTACTTTTATTTTATTTACCTTGTCGAAATTTGCTTTTTATTTCTTCAAGAATTTTCTATTTTTATATTTGATGTATTGGATTACAAAAGATACTTAATGGGTATCAATTATCTTTTTGTGTTGTTTAAACAAGCTTGATGCTCTTTACTATAAGAGATATCGGAAATATCAATAGGAAAAGTGAATGTTCAGATAAATTGTCGTTACCTAGAATCCCGATAAGAAATTATTTGACAGAAAGGTTACATTGCCTGGAATTCCAATGGGAAATTCTTTGATGCTAAAGTTAGACGCTGGACTGGAATGAAGAGTGAATTTGTCGCAACTATAGAGTTTACAAGGCTATTCTTGTCGAAATGACATAATTAGATTACTGTTTCGATTGAAGCATCTGCCCTTAGTGTCAAATCCTCACCTCATGATCAGTAATGTGATTCATGCATTGGCATGTGTAAATGACATAAAACCTCAGGACAAGACACACATCCAAGGAGCATAAGCCACAAGACCATCGTGGAAAGAGCGCAGAAGGTCCAGGCCACAGTTGGCTTAAGGAAGCAAGCGTATCAGAGGAGGTACATGCAAGTCAGAACTACTACGGGAGCACCGTTATTGAGGGCAGTCAACAAGAAGTGATTGCGAAGAGCTATGGCAATGCAAGGAAGGCACAAGTCAAACACACGTTGCAAGTACATCAAAGGTGCAAGTCAACAGAGGTTCAATGCGCAACGGGTCCCACATAGCCAATAGGCGTTACGTGTTGACTAGCAAATGTGAATTGTAATATAATGTAAGTACACGATGTATAATGTATTACGTATCTAAGTAAAGATCGATTTTATAAAAAATAAAATAATATTAGAAAGATTAATTGTCAAATATTTAAAAAAAGTGATGGAGGTAAAGAATGTGATTAAGGATGTTTGATTTAAAACAATGAAAATATTAGAGAACATGGGTTTTTGAATCCACTCATATAAGTAAAGGATGCATGATTAAATCCACTCTTTATCTCTTTTCAAACCTAAACATTTTAACTCAGTGGCTTTTATCCTACCAAGCATAAATATCAAGTACTAGATAAACTAAATCAAATGATATACATTAGATCTAAGATTATACACATAATCCCAAATATTCTTCCCTAAATATAGACTAAAAAGATGTAATTAATATTAGTTCATAAAAGTTTATCAGTGTTAGTTCATATAACAGATATTTACGCAATATACATCTATCCTAAGTAATCATGACAATACAACATGAAAAGATAAAGAAAGATTTAATCACAACATCTAAAATTTACAAAAACTTCATCTAAACCTTAGATCTAGAATTTAGTTGCACATGGAAATGATAGGAAAACAATTCTTAAAGATATAAATTGAAATAAAAGACATAATTGAAGAAAAATGAATATTTATTGATAAAACTTGAAATTACAACAACGAGAACACTTAAAGTTCTCCACATTAAGAGAGGAAAATAATCTAAATTCGAATCTAAGCCTAAGGGGTGAAAACTTCTCCCCATAGATTTACAACAATGGTCCTTTCACAGACTTACAAGGCATTTCTCACATTGGAAATAAATTCGATTACAAAATTTAAATTCTGATTTCAAACATTAGATATTTACAACTTAAAATCATTATGAAGAAAGATCAAGTCAATCTTTTAATCTACGAGTGTCTAAGAGGCCCCCAATTGTGCATTTGGGTGCCTAGAAGGCGCCCAAGTGACCTGGTTTTTTATCTGGTTTGTTTCAATCGTTTAGCTGCTATTTTTCTAAGTCTTTAAACATGTGAAAATATGAATTTAAATATTCGACGTGATTCCACATTCTTTATGCAAAATTCTTTGCTTTTCTAGTTCAAATATAATTTGAAATTGAATTCAAATTTGAATTCTTTACACAATTATTCTTTTCTCCTCCTATGTCTAAATTGTTTCTAAATCCTTAGGTTCCTGTAAAATTTATACAAAATACCTCGAATAGTATTATTTATATATAATAAAAGTAGATGTAGGAGTTTTTCCTATGTTGACTGTTGGACTTTCACCATACTGTGTAAATAATATATTGTATCTATTGACATTCCACACGTAATATTACTCTATATGGTATTAGTCTAAGTTGATATCATATTTTACTTGTTCAGGTATTACAATTTAAATGATAATTTGCGAAAACAAATGTTGAGAAGGTTGAGCAACAAGGATAGCAGATTAGTATCTTAGTTTTTTTTCGTCAAATATTATATTATTGAATGAGACTTACAAATATAAATGTTATTACTCTCTTTTCTAAATAAGTGTATGTTCTTATGAAATAGTTTTTTTGTTACTTTCTCTAATCTGAATAATTCTTTATCTTCGTATTATTAATATTACTGTAGCACTTTCAGAACATAAATTACCATAATTAATTAGTCATATGGAGATATCGTTGAAAATTTTTTAAACAATACATTATATTAATGTATTAATTTTATAATTTAAAATAACAATTTTTTTTTTGTAAATACACCCTTTCATTGGATTAGTTTTTCTTAATGTTTTTGTGTTGTTACAACAGCATTTTTTTGCCTTCATCTAGTGTTTAATAAAATATTAGAAGATATAATTTTTTATTGTAGAAAAGGTTTATGCATAACGTATTATCGTATGTGCATGTTTATTATTACATATATTGTGACACAAGTTTTATTTAGTTTAAACGTTACATTAACATATTTTTGAGTTAGTAAAAAATTTTGTAAAATATATTTCTATCAATCTTAATAATTTGTAACAAATTTTGTTGTCATTCTAAAAGCTCCACAATTTGTTTTTATGTTTATATTTCATTGATGTTGTTCTAATGTTACGTTAACAAATTTATTTATTACTAGAGCCCTAGCTAGTTTTTATGTTACATTAACAATTCTTTATTTTGTACTAAAAGTATTTTGTACATCATAGAATATCAAGTAAAGAATAAAAATACATAGAGCTAAATAAATCGATTGATCTATGATAGATCCAAGATTATATACATAACCTCCAATTCATTATTCCCTAAGCATAGGCTAAAAAGATTAATTCAATATTAACATATCAAAGTTTATCAAATAATGAGTGATCTATAAAATATACATCAAGTTTACATAATCATTGCAACAGAGCACAAGAAAAAGAAAAATACTTAAGCATAACATCTTAATTAGCATGAATTTCATTTCAAACCTAGATCTAGAAATTTAGCTACTCATGAAGATGATAGAAAATAAAAGTTCAAATAAAGAACATTAAATAAAAGACATAATTGAAGAAAAAATAAACTTTTATTGATAAATACAAAAATTACACTAGAGAAGACTTAAAGATATTCCAAAATATAAGAAAGGAAAAGTCTAAACCTAAAAGATGAAAGATAATCTCATAGATCTACACGATGGGTCCTTTTAGAAATTTACAAAGACTTCCATGTGTCGAAAACAAATCCAAGTACAAAATTGAATTTCAATTTCAAATGCAAAATATTTACAACTAAAGATCGTATCAACCTAAGACTAAGTCAAAAATGTCACCCACAAGTACCTGAGAGGCGCCAATTATGCATCTAGTAGTCTGGAAGGCGTACACGTCAATCGAGATTTCATCTGACTTGGCTAATTCGTTAGCTGATATTTACTCCAATATTGATGTACGTGGAAAATGTGAATTTAACTTCTAGACGTAGCTCCACAAGTTTTATGCAAAATTCATTTCTTTTCTAACACATTTATTCTTTTCCCTTGCTTTTTCTAAATTCTTTCTAAATCCCTAAGTTCCTACAAAATTTACACAAAACACTTCGAATAGCATTATTTATATACATTAATCAATAAATATGGATAATAAAATATGTATGAATTATGAGTTAATTAAAAAACCTCATAGGACACCACACACATAAGGTTCGCCCTGTCGATGTCTTCGGGACTGTTACACTTGACCACCCAAAAGACTTTTTCACTTCCTAGTTCCGTCAATACAACACCCTAGACCTCGACTAAAGCAGGTAGCTCTCAACCAACCAAGGGTATCACTCATCCCTAGAAGGTCAGCCATAAGTTGTAGCCTCTTGATCCCTGACTTCATCATTGGTCTTTTAGTCCGCAAATCCTCACCTAAAGTCACACAAAATACTGCCCAAAAACATCCGTGGAAGGTTGGTTAGGAACTTCAACCTCTTGAACCCTTAAAATTATGAAAGTTCTTTTCCAAAACTTTTACAAATCTTATGTATTTCTCTTTAAATCTTGTTTAGAAAAATATTTTGAAAACCATTTCAAAATTAACTCACAATGTCACACAAAATACTGCCCAAAAACCTCATACAAAACTCCACTCAAAACACCCCACAAAACTACAAAAGCACTGACTGCAATCTACTAGACTGCAAAACCACGTAGCCCAATCGCACCAAGGGCACGCAACTCACGTGCACCTCAGGCACTAAAAAAGTGGTAATATGCATCGTCACCTACAATAAACCATAGAAAACCCTACACAAGTCAGGAAATTGCGTACCATATATCAAAATAACGATAATTAAATTATCTACCAAACGTAATAGAAATTACCTGAATATGACATCTGAAACTCAAGATATTAGCAACATAAGCCAACACTTGTATTGATAGCCAACACTACCTAATTAAACTTTACTATTGAATTTCTTAAATTCTAAGTAACAAACCCAACCACAAAAATCAGTATCATACACCCTTTAGCAGATCTCAAAATTTTCTTTCCAAAACCTCTAAAAACATGAAAATCCAATATCTACAACTTAAGATATCCACGAATGAAGGTAGCATGCTCACCCAATGTACAACGTTGTCGCAAACTTAACAAAACATCACAACAACTTCCATTTAAGTATAATAATTTATCAATAATTTATATGAATCATATAAAAGTTCGAATCAACAAGCTACAACACTTATCTAGCTCAAAATTCGATCATAAATTCTAAAATCTACAACATGTATATATATACAATTTAATATCCAAACAAACTGCGACAGTCCCAAAATCTACTACTAATTTCACTAAATTCAAAGTCCAAACCAGCACAATAAAAATACGTGCTATACATCATTTGAAAGATTACAAAATTATCTTTCTAATACCTACTAAAATACTAAAATCTAATATCAAAATTTCAAAAATATCATTAAAACAAAACACATATACCACCACTGTAAATAGTGCACCCACAAAAAATGAGCTACTGATTTCTTTCTGCACACACTGGCACAAAGCTCAGAAAAATGCATATAATATACGAAAATGTAGACTAAGAAATTTTCTACCACACACAATTGAAAATTCTAGATTCCAATAGTTAGAACTTAAGATATCAATAAACAAACTACACATATTATCTCTGTAAGCTGAGAACGCCTTCTCCATTAAAGCTTAATTAAATTAATAGAAGTTTCAATAAATGCTATAAATTATTAACACAGTAAGATTACTAATGCACTGACAATAGGACAATTTTAATTGCATTAATTTAAGTCCAATGGAACGTATACCTTATTTCAAATGTTCAGAACACTACACAACAAATCTCCTTCCAATGCTGACGAACTCCACCCTTATGACCCAAACAACGACGACACAACACTCTCCTCTTTCTCCATTGTCCCTCTCTCTTCTTTACTTCTCTTCTTCTCACTCTCACGATTCACCCTCCTCCCTCTTCATCTTTCTCCCCTCTCACGACCCACTCAATTTCCTTCCTCTCCCTCTCCTGATCACTCTCTTCCTCTTTCCTATTTTTGTGTCGGCTCACCCCTCTCTCTCTCGTGAGGGTGTGTTGTGTGTGTAAGTATGTTTAAAGTAAAGGTGCAGTCTTTCCTTCTTCTATAACCTGCAAATGTAGAGAGATAAGTGCAGTACTTTGTATAGACATTACAGTCATCTGACAAACATAATACTTACATTAACTATTACATAGTGTAAAATAAGTGTTCATTCATGCCTTCCATTTTCAATACAAAACACCAAACACTCACTATTTGCATAATTCCATACAATCCACTTATGTAAGGAATCAATTAATCATTATGAAATACCTTCAAAATAACCTTTCTAATTATCAATAAAATCTAATTAACCAACATCAACAATCACCATTCACAATAAAAGTCTCTCCTAAAAATCCTCAAATACATCACAACCACTAATCTAAAACCAAGTGAGATATAATTAAATCACAACTCACTCACCACACTCTGGCTCCCACAAACACACAAGCAATCCACATTAGAAAAACGCGTAGTGAATCTACATCTCCAATACATGTTAGGAACTTATGTCCCCAATACATGTTGGAAGCCTATGCCTAAAACATGTATATTAAACACACATATAGCCTGAAAGCGTAAGTAAAGGTCACTGATATTATACAAATTGAGGGAATCCAGGTTAGTTAGTGGTTGTAAAGAAAGAAAATGATGTAATAGTAGCTTCTTGTAGTTCTTCTGTAAGGATTTGTTTGGTTTGAACTTGTGGAACTGTTTATGACTCCGTTGCGTGTGTTCACGGTATAAGTTTTGTATAAAAGGAGATTTACATAAATAGGCAAAAAGTAGGAGTAGTCCTTCCCTCCTTTGGCTTGAGAGTCCTTCCTACGCCCATAACATGTATCTTAGACACACATACAGTTTGAAAGTGTAAGCAAAGGTCACTAATGTTATACAAATTAAGGAGACCCAAGCTAGTTACTGGTTGTAAAGAAGGAAAATGACGTAATAGTAGCTTCTTGTAGTTCATCTTTAAGGATTTGTTTGGTTTGAACTTGTGGAACTGTGTCCAACTCCATTGCGTGTGTTCACGGTATTAGTTTTGTATAAAAAGAGATTTACATAAATAGGCCAAAAATCGGAGTTCCTTCCTTCCTTTGGCTTGAGAGTCCTTCCTATGTCTAAAACATGTATCTCAGACACACAACAATTTGAAAGCGTAAGCAAAGGTCGTTGATGTTAAACAAATTAAGGGGACCCAGGCTAGTTAGTGGTTGTAAAGAAGGAAAATGACATAATAGTAGCTTCTTGTAGTTCTTCTTTAAAGATTTGTTTGGTTTGACTTGTAGAACCGTTTACGACTCCATTGCGCGTGTTCACGGTATTAGTTTTGTATAAAAGGAGATTTACATAAATATGCAAAAAAATAGGAGTAGTCCTTCCTTCTCTTGGCTTGAGAGTCACATGAAATTCCATCTAGCATTGGTTTGGTTTGGTTTGGAAATATCAAGAAGTTTTGACCATGAAAAATGAAGAAATTGGAAGAGAGTTTTAATTCTGAATGGATGAGAATATCAAGTCCTTTAATTCATTTTCCTTCATGTTGCGTGGTAACCTCACTGCCTTTCTTTCAAATGCAATATTGAAAATCAAAGGAAATTTGATTGCAAAAGCAAAAGTAACAAGCACACTTTTTTTTTAGACGCTCTAACGCATTTGTAATGGTCGACTTGTCCTTTCGAATGACATATTTGTCAATGTATCGAACGCCTAATGTTCACTAGTTGCATCAAACGCTCTAACATGTTTGTCAATGTATCGAACGCCTAATGTTCACTAGTTGTATCAAACGCTCTAACATGTTTGTCTCATATTACGTAGAGTTGTGTTATTGTTTATTCGTGACATCCTACTGTTGAATAGTGAAGTTGGTTAGAATGAGTAGAACTCATATCTTCTTTTTAGATTCGAATCTCACGGACCGTAGGAAAAAAATATATATATCTACTGATTTTTTTAATAAAAAAAAACATCCCACTATTATCTCTATTGCATATTACAAAAATGCTTCTTGCATAGTAGAAAGATTAGACTCGTTCACTTTGCCTTTGTCACTTATTGAAGCATCTTGTTATTTCTATGACATTTTTATGTTCATCTTGCAACACAGGTAGTCACTTTCGTTATATGCCTCGACTATTCCCGTGCATGTCTTTGTTATCCCAATAGTGTATCATTATTATTCTCGATGTGTTTCAAAATACTTTTCATAGCATAAGCGTTATTTCCTTGTAAAATCTTTTCTAGGGGTTCACTAGCTTGTGGACTTGGAAATCCTAAACTCCTAGATTTACAACGCCCACTCGAATCACAGCTCTTGCAGATCAAACCCAGCCCAAAGAAAAAAGTATGTTTTGAATGTGTCATTGTACTTACAGGATCTTGGGAGCATTATGCCCTTTTTGAAAGACACAACAGCATGCTTTTTTCTTCTTTGGCACCGCACAAGCTGGCTATCGAACCGCAACTATTTTTTTCCATCTGTGCCCTGGGATCTCCGTCTCCCCGGCATAGAGTGAGTTTAGACCCTGTCTTGCTCGCCGAAAGAGCTCCGGCGAGGTCTCTGCAACTCCCGATCGATCGGAGGAGGGAGGAGCCTGCCACCGTGGCAGGCACGCCAGACTTTACTGCTACCTCTTTTTCTGTGTGGGGATTTTCCCGATTTTGCCCTCCTACTTTTAATTCTCGCAGAGAACTGGGCGAGGGCCCCCTAGTAATTTCTGGAAGCGATATTTCGCTTTCTTTTTTCCCTCCTACTCCCGCTGATTTAGTGGGCCCTGGGGAGTCGAGCCTAGCAGACGTTTCGACTGTCTCTCCTGTACTACCCCCTCTGTATATCGATTCGGATTTAATTGTTGAGAGAGGGACTCAGCCCGAGCGAGGAACTGGCCCTTATTTCTCTGACATGGCGCCGGATTTTCTGACATTAGACTCTGAGGCAGATATTTCGCCTGTCAGAGGAGATTTTCTTTCTGATTTTGGGGAAGGCAGTTCGGGTTTTCAAGTTTTGAATCCCTCCCTTTTCCTTTCTTCCTTTGGTGATACCCTAGACGGTATTCTCAACTCTCCGAGGTGGACTCGAGTGAAGAAGAAGAAAAACCTTGATTCTTCTCTAGTACGTTTCTGTAAGCTTAATAATCGTTGCTTTCTATGTGGACTGCGTGGACACACAAAAAGCAAATGTAGATTCTCTGGAACATGCTATAGATGTAAAGCTCACTCTCATTCTGTAGCTATTTGTGATTTCTTCCAGGAACACTGTGATTCATCCACCATGGCAGGGTTGTCTCCTCAAAACCCGATAACCATATATCCTACCAATGCCTCCTGTGATCTTTCCATCTATTACTCCTACTGTGCCATTGTCACAGACCTATCCCTCCGTCTTTCTCTGGAGGTTCTGACACAACACATACTCACTAGCTGGCTCCCCCAAATTAAAATCAACATCACTGAGTTCACGCAAGGGAAATTTTTACTGAAATTTCCATCTATTAAAGAGAAAAATGATATTCTTAACAGATTTGGTTCATCCCTCCACTC
>JAMKQA010034491.1:0-16161 GCA_024699735.1 Posidonia australis | reverse complement strand
ATATACTAGGTCCAAAAGACTAATTTGCCCCATAATTACAATCATAATTCAAGTCATATTCAACAATCCTAATTACAATCATAATTCAAGTCATATCCTAATTACAATCATAATTCAAATTATATCCTAATTACAATCATAATTCAAGTCATATTCAACACACACATTTTTGTAAATCACTTTATGCATTCTGAAAACAATTCCTCAACTAGAATCCAGCCAAAAAATACGAGGTAGCACACAGCTCAAACCATATCCAACCATGGATGAAAACTGTTCAAAACTCAATTCAAAGCTAGAACCTGACTAAAACCATAGATCGAATACCAACTTGGTTCTTGTTCAAAAACCAAACACATAGTCCATACCAAAACTCTTCAAGTTATCCTGGCCAAATGTGAATCGATCTGACTACAAGCAGTCGACGGGGCTCCATCTCCAACCCTATTGCACTATCGAGGTGAACCACCTTACGCAGAAGTTCAACCGCCTCGACCACATAGGCCTTACAGTACCACACAGGTTACAACACATACGGGGTGCATCCTCACGACACCCCTTGGTGTTTGGACATCCGAGGACTCCCAACCCCAGGCCTTCTCAGCATTAGGTAAAGAGCGTGATCTAGTCTCTTTCACCTGGACGTACAGTATCTTAAAGAGTCACAGTCTTTTTCATCTATGTCCATCATCGGCACGTACATCGTAGAGCATGTAACCGATTTTACGGAGGCCTCATACCTCCATCAGCTATTATCTTATTACCACACGCATCCGACTAAAAACTATGAAGAAATCCTTTTCAAATTGTGCATCTCTTTTCAAAATCATTTTCGAAACATTTTTCATTATTGGAATCAATCATAGAAATCATTTCCAAAATCATTTCTCGGAAATATTTTTCAAAACATTTTCAAACTCATTTCCAACACATTTTGTCACAAAAAACGTTCCCAAAAAATCAAACCACAATTTTTCACCACAAAACCATTGCTTAAGCATTTTTATTACTACAATTATTTTCTTTGTTTCAAAACTCTACTTTAAAATAGAGAAAATATTATCGAAAACATCTTTAAATAGTTTATATCAGGGGAAAACTATTTATTACAGGAAAACACGAGAAATAAGCTTTTCAGTTTGCGCCAATAAATTGCGCTGACAACGCCTGCTAGATGGTCATGCCTACTGATTCCACTATTAGTTTGCACCAAAAACTCACATTGGTAAGTTTCACTTACCAATCGTGCCTAATCTATGACAGAAAACCAGAGTCTCGTAGTCGTCCAACGTGACTGTACATGCATGTACAACCAGCATTATTGTATATATATATTTCTTGACTTTTAGTTTTTCTAAAAAAATTTAATTATATAGGTTGCATTATTAGAATATGCAGAATATATGATTAACTTTTCGTTCAATCCAATTATCATTGCTCTTTCAAGTAAAAAGGCCAAGCTTCACTAATTTTCAGTAAAATTTAGCCATTAAAATTGCATGTACTATTCAATGGTAAATTTAGCTTCTACAATTGTAAAATTAAATTATCTTATAGAATATGAAATGGATTAAGATGTAATATATTTTGATTTTTGAAATATAAAAGGAAAATGCTGAAAAGGTTTCATATATAGTCTCGTTAGACAAATCTCAATGACTACATCGATGCAAAAAACAATAAATTATTGTTGAGTTTGTCTTGAAACTACTGGTGGACATCCGCATGGACATCCATTGTATTGTTGGGTTGTAGTAGGAGTTTTGCAAATGTTTGCTAGCGCCCAGATTTGCAACAGGAGATTTCTAGTACTTAGATTTGAAGTAGGAATTTGACAAGTGTTCATTGTGGAAAAGTTTTGTTATAAACGGACTCGTTTTACTCCACATACAAATATACACTTATGTTGGGATTTTAATAAAAGGTAGATCTTCTAACCCTAGACATATTTTAAGAGTCCTTGGTGTCAACGTCTTTCTCTTGAGTGAGGGTATTTGATCTTCGTCTCTATCAATCTTTTGTATTTTATACTCATCTTGGATTTATAGTGAAATATCTCTTTTTTTCTCTACTCTGAGGACGTAGTCCTATTTAGTCGAACTCGTAAATCTTTGTGTTTGCATGTGTGCTTTTCTATTTGTGTTTTTTTAATTTGTCTTTTATCGTTTAATCTTTGTTTGTGATTCAAAAGAGAATCATTTCTATAACAAACTGGTATTACAAAAATGATAATGAAGTTTGAAATTGAGAAATACAACTAAAATGTTAACTTTAGTTTGTAACAAATAAAGATGTATGCAGTTCTGGTTCAACAAGGAGTTTCAAAGATGTTGAAGGGAAATAATAAGATACCAGAATTAATAAATGAAGATGAAAAAGAGAAGAAGGATGAAAAAGCCTTTATAAGTATACAACTTTGCTTATCAAACGAGATTCTTCAAGAGGTCTGGTTAAAGTTAGAATCTCTTTATATGACCAAGATCCTTGCCAACTGACTATACTTGATGTAGTGGTTGTTCATGTTCTGTATGGCTAAAGGTACATCAATTAAATCATACCTTGATGATTTCAGTTTAGTCATTATGAACTTAGAAAATATGAATGTGAATATTGAATATGAAGATCAGACTCTTTTAATGTTATGTTTATTACTATCCTATTACAAGTATTTCAAGGAAACTCTCATATACAGAGAGGAAATATTAATGAATGATGTTAAGGCATCTCTATTCTTGAAAGATTTGATGGATAGGAAGCTAACTAATTCTAATGCCAATGATGAAAAGCTTGAAGTTTTGAATTTTAAGAGAAGAAATAAGGAAGGAAATTCAACAAATAAATCCAAATAAAAGAGCAAATTTTGTAACTATTGTAAAACGAAAGGGCACATCATAGATAATTGTTGGAAGCTCCAGAACAAGGAAAATGTAGCTTTAATAGTTAGACAAGAAATATTAAGGAGGATTTCATAGAAGCTAGTTATATGGAGGTAGAATATTCAGATCGTGGCTACGTATTTGTTGCCACTAACCCATATAGATCGAAAGATGATTGGCTTCCAGACTTGAGGTGTACATGTCACATGTCTTCCATTGGAATTGATTCTCTAGCTATAGATCTATTGAAGGTAGAGTTGTGATGATGGATAATGACTTACAGTTAAAAGCTATTGGGATAGGCACTATTGAGTTGAGGATGCATGCTGGGACAATGGTGACATTGACAGATGTCCGACATATTCCATATTTGACGAAGAATCTTATCTTCTTTAACACTCTAGAAGCAAAACGATGTAAGTACTCGACCAAAGATGGAGTATTAGTAAACACCAAGGATAGCTATCTTGTCATGTCAGCATAGAAATCAGAAAATCTCTATTTGTTGCATAAAAGTACAGTTACAGGTGCTGCAGTAGTTGTTTGTAATATACTTTGTTTTGATGATTATACTTGAACTAATGAATTTTTTGTCTATTTTCATGAAAGAAAAATAAGGTTGCAGAATTGTAATTACTTGAGTCATGTAAATCTTATGAAATATGTTGTTAATAAATATAAGGATGTACTTAGCAATTTGGTTGTATCAAAGATGAAGTATCAAAATCGGCATACCAGAGGAAAATTGGTATACCAAAACAATAGAAATCGGTACACAAAATGGAACTCCGAATCAAAGATGAAGAATCAAAAACTGCATATCAAAGCCGGAAAAATCGGTAGAAGCAACGGAACTCCGAAAAAGATTGTAGAGATAAAGCTGAAGATAAAACAGCATACTGTACTAAAACGGTATATCGTATCAGGAGATTTCGGCATACCAAAATAATTCCGACATATCGAATTGCCCGAGAGTTGTTGTTTGAGGACATAAATGGCATTCCGAAGGTCAAAATGGCATACCGATAGACTTGCCATTTATGACCGTTTTTTAGTCGTTAGACACATCTTTTGATGGTCCTATGGCTATAAATAGGACCTCTACAAGTTTTGATAGGATACACATCACATTTATATACTTGTAACTCTCGATTACTGTGCTCAAACTCTGTCCTACATTCTCTTCACAAGTCGGTATTGTAATCTTTATGTGAAAGCGCTCTGTGAAAGGGAAGACAATTTGTTGTAAAGCTACAAAAGGAGGCTCTAGCTTCTCAAGGAACGAGAAGTGGAAGGAGCAAGGATTACGTTGGTGGGATAGCCAACGTAAGTAAGTATTTTATCACTTTAGTATAAGGGAAAAATCTCAAGAGGGTCTTGAGGAGTGGACTAGGCCGGGGTTTTGGCCGAACCACTATAAATTGCCTGTGTATTCAATTTTTCTCATCCCCTTCATGTGCATGAATTAGTCTTAACCTCAAATTTATATGATTGTGCAATAATTTTTTGTTTACTTTATCAACACACTTCATTTTGATTAACTTGTAACTAAAATTGGGAAAGTAAATATTTAAAATTAAGATTCTCTATTCACCTCACTTTAGAGAAGCCACTCGATCCTACAATTGATTTCAGAGCAAGGTTTTCTAGAGTTAGATTAATTATCTACTAGAATATATGACTTCTTTATCAATTAACAATAATATTGTAGAGGAACAAAGCATTAATAGACCACCATTTTTTGATGGAATAAATTATGGTTATTGGAAATGGAGGATGATTATATATCTGAAATCAATAAACTTTGAATTATGGGATGTAGTAATAAATGGCTTTACCTTGAGCTCCACATCATTTAGAGAGTGGAGTAATGAAGAAAAACTACTAGCACAATTAGATGCTAAAGAATTAAACATATTATTTTGTGTTGTCAATAAGGAACAATTTAATAGGATCTTAAACTGCAAGAGTTCCCATGAAGCATGACATATTTTAGAAGTCACACATGAAGGAACTAATCAAGTTAAAGAAACAAAAATAAACATACTTATTCACAAATTTGAATTATTTAAAATGAAAGATAATGAACCTATAAGTGAATTGTTCACCAGATTTAATGAAATAACTAATAACCTACAATCCCTTGGCAAGGATTATTCTCAAAGTGAATTAGTGAGGAAAATCCTTCGGTCTCTTACCCCTGAATGGGAAAAGAAGACCACTGCCATAGAAGAAACTAAGGACTTATCTACATATTCCCTAGAAGACTTAATAGGAAACTTGATTTCATATGAGGTTCAACTAAAGGAAAAGGAAAAAGAAAAGGAAGGAATTGAAAACTCTAAAAAGAAGAATATAACACTAAAAGTTACTTCAGATTCAGAAGAATCCGAAGATGAAGATGAAGACCTTGCCCTATTAACTAGAAAATTTAAGAAATTAAATAAATATCAAGATAAAAATAGAGAAAAAGATGATCCACTCCTATGCTTTAAATGCAATAAACTAGGACATCTCAAAAGAGATTGTCCACTTTAAGGATGAAAATTAATAAAAAGAATGAAAGACCCATCAAGAAGAAAGCCCTCCAAGCCACATAGGATGAGAGTGACTCATCTTCTGATGAGGACTCTGCCTCATAAAGTGAAAAAGCCAACATGTGTTTCATGGCATAGGCTACCGAGATTAGCTCTTCCCTTAACATGGAAGACATCAACTTGGAGGAACTCCTAGAGGCTTTTAATGAATTATATGAAAATTACAAGACTCTAAAAGCCATAAACAGAAGTCAAAACCAAAACATAGAAAAACTTACAAATGAAAATGAGAAACTCATTAGTGAAGGTAAAATTTTGCTTGATGAAAATGATGAACTCAATCAGAAAAATATTGAACTAAAGCAAGAAATCAACCATATGAAATATAACATAAAAATCTAGAAAAAGATATTACAACATTAAAAATCAATAGCAATGACTTACTTAACACTGTAACCAAATTCACAAAAGGAAAAGAAAACCTAGATAAAATCCTCTCAAGTCAAAGACATTCATCGAACAAATATGGAATTGGATATTCAAAATTTAATGGCACCCCTTATGAAAATGAATTTATAAGAGCAACTACAAACGAAAAATACATCTTTGTTGTAAGAAGGCAGTCAAAATGGGTTGACAACAATCAAACTAAAATAAATGGTATAAAAAGGAAATCGAAAATGATGTGGATACCTAAGACCTTGCTTGCATCCTATGATGTAAGAAAATCATGAACTCCAAGTGGATCTTAGACAATAGATGCTCCCGCCATATGACAGGAGATCGTAGACTTTTATGTACATTGAGCACCAAAGAAGACGGAGTCATCACGTTTGGTGATAATGTAAAGGGAAGAATAGTGGGGATAGGAAATGGAGGTAACTCTCATAATCCCTCTATTGACAATGTTCAACTTGTAGATGGTCTCAAACATAACTTGATTAGTATAAGCCAATTGTGTGATATAGGGTATAAAGTAATGTTTGACAAACATGAATGTACTATAATAGATACTAAAACTAACGAAATCATATTTATTGGAAAAAGGAAAAATAACGTGTATAAAATAAAAATTCCACATAAACCTGATATGACTCTATCTTGCCTTGTGTCTTCAAATGACGAACATTGGTTATAGCATAAAAGACTTGGCCATGCCAATATAGGACAACTTTCAAAATTATCCAAAAGTGAACTTGTGATAGGGCTGCCAAAAATTGATTTCAAAAAGGATAAACTATGTGATGCATGTCAGTTTGGAAAACAAATCAAATCATCTTTCAAAATTAAAGATATGGTTTCTACTTCCAAGCCACTAGAATTGATTCATATGGGTTTAGTTGGACCCAGTAGAACACTAATTCTAGGCAGTAAAAGATATGTTTTTGTTATTATCGATGATTTTTCGCGCTTTACTTGGGTTATCTTCTTAGCAAACAAAAAGATGTTTTCATTGAATTTCAAAAGTTTTGCAAGAGGATGCAAAACGAAAAAGGGTTAAAAATCATTAAAATAAGAAGTGATCATGGAGGGGAGTTTGAAAACGACGATTTTGAAAGTTTTTGTGAAAATGGTTTTGAACATTGCTTTTCTTCTCCAAGAACGCCTCAACAAAATGGAGTTGTAGAAAGAAAAAATAGAACCCTTCAAGAAATGACTAGGACCATGCTTTGTGAAAGAAATTTGCCAAAGCATTTTTGGATCGAAGCTATAAATACTGCTTGTTATATTTTGAACCGAGTTTTAATTAAACCGATTTTGAATAAAATCCCATTTGAACTTTGGTTTTGCAGGACCCCTAGAATATCTTACTTTAAAATTTTTGGATGCAAGTGCTTTATCTTAAACACTAAGGACAATTTAGATAAGTTTGATTCCAATGCTGATAAATGAATATTCCTTGGATATTCCTCTAAAAGCAAGACTTATAGAGTTTATAATAAAAGAACATTAATAATGGAAGAATCAATACATGTAAATTTTGAAGAAAATACTGAAACGAAGGCAATAAACATAGATATTGATGATGATCAAGAAGTAAATGTAAACACATTAGAAAACCAAACTAAGAAATTAAAACTTAATGATGAACAACCCAGTCATAAAAATTGGCAATACGTGTATGGACATCACAAGGAACTCATCATAGGTGAAGTGTCCAAAGGAGTCCAAACACGATCTAATCTTGATCATGGCTGTGCAACTTATGCTTTTGTATCATCTATTGAACCCAAAAATGTAACTGAAGCTTGTAATGATGACTATTGGGTAAATGCCATGCATAAAGAGTTAAATTAATTTGAAAGAAACAATGTTTGGGAGTTGGTTTCAAAACCTTAAAATCAGCAAGTTATTGGAACAAAATGGTTTTTTAGAAATAAATTAGATGAATCTAGGAAAGTAGTTAGAAATAAGGCTAGGCTAGTAGCTCAAGGTTATAATCAGGAGGAAGGCATTGATTTTGATTAAACTTATGCTCCTGTAGCTAGATTAGAGTCCATTAGGATGTTGTTAGCATATACTAGTCACCTAGGGTTTAAATTATTTCAAATGGATGTGAAAAGTGTCTTTCTAAATGAATTTATTGAAGAAGAAGTGTATGTCAAACAACTCCCTGGCTTTGAAGACGAACTCAATCCAGATCATATTTACAAATTAAACAAAGTACTTTATGGACTCAAGCAAGCACCTAGGACTTGGTATGAAAGATTAAGGAAAGTTTTGCTCGATCAAAAGCTTTCGATTGGTGCTTTTGACTCTACCTTGTTCATAAAATTCTTTCTTGGGTTACAAATAAAGCAAATTAACGACGGAATACTTATAAACCAAGAAAAATACACTAGGGAGTTATTGAAGAAATTTGGAATGGATCGTAGCAAAATAGCTAGGACACCTATAAACACCTCTATTAAGTTAGAAAAGGATGAGAATGGACAAAAGGTAGATCAAAAATTATATAGGAGGATGATTAGTTCTCTTTTGTATTTAACAGCAAGTAGACCTGATAAAATGTTTAGTGTATGCTTGTGTGCAAAATTTTAAGCATCACCTATGGAATCACAATTGAAAGCTATTAAAAAAATTCTAAGATATCTTCAAGGGTCAATTGATTTTGGGCTATATTATCCTAAAAACACTAACTTGGATCTTATAGGATATAGTAATGCTGATTATGCTGGATGTAGAACAGATAGAAAAAGTACCAGTGGAACTTGTCAATTTCTAGGACACTCTTTAGTCTCTTGGTTCAGTCAGAAACAAAATAGTGTTGCATTCTCAACAACAGAGGCTAAATATATTGTAGCTGGTTGTTGTTGTGCCCAAATTCTATAGATGAAACAAATCCTAAGAGACTTTAATATAATTTTATCAACAACTCCAATATTTTGTGACAATACGTGTGCAATCAATTTATCTAAAAATCCAATTCATTACTCTAGAACTAAACATATAGAAGTAAGACATCATTTCTAAAGAGACAATGCCCTTAAAAATAACATTAAGTTAGAATTTATTTCTACTAAGGAACAATTGGCAGATATTTTTACCAAACCTCTTGATGAGCAACAATTTATTAAAATTAGAAAAGATCTAGGTATTTGTAAATATTAGATATAACATGAAAATAAATTCTCTGAGGTTTTTCGGAATACCGAAGGTATTTACCAAAAATTACTGGATCGACGAACCGAAATGGAACGGTATACCTATTTTTTGACAAATTTCTCTAAACAGATTTTCGACATATCAAAAATATCCGGTATACTGAAATCCCCAGAGTCACTATTTTTTGGCACACCGATGCATGTACCGACGAATGTTCCGAAATCTCCTGTAACTGATTTCAGTATACCGATCATTTTTTCAATATATCGAATTCGTCGCGAATCCTATTTTAAAACCCAAAACCGAGGGTTATTTCTCACTTTTTCAATTTTCGGCTGACCGATTCTCACCGCCAACACCACTCCCTCTCCTTCCCATCCGAGAATCTCCTCACCACTAGTCTCATACACCTTCTTTGACCCTTCCTCTCCTCTTCTCTACCGTTTTCTCACCCTTGTTGAGGATGGCCCCTAAGAAGATGCTTGCCTCTCGTGGAAAATGGAAGCAATCGGAAAAGACACCGGGGGCTTCCGATAGCCACTCTCAGAAATATTGGTTCGTCGACAATGAGGCCGAGCAAGCTCACCATGAAAGGTTTGCCAACAGAGAGGTACTCACTGGAAGAAGAATAGTTTTCCATGAACTAGATTCCATCAAGCCTCTGTTTGAGTTCCAAGGTTTAATCCCGTTTTTACGTTCCATAGGTGATAGAATGTACTATCCTAACCTAGTATCTCAATTCCATGCCAACATGACCTATTCTCACTCTCTAGCTCATTCTTATATTTGTGGCAATACCATAGATTTTGATGATGTTTTACTAGGTTAATTATGTAAAATCCCATCTTCAGGGACCGACATCACCTTATCTATTTATGAGTTAGATTGGTCCTATTCTGAAATCAATAAAGCTATATCCTTGAACTCTAGGAGCACTTTCAAACCCAATAAGATTAAGCAACTCACCAAGCAATCACGTATTATCGCCTATATTGTGGCTGCCAATCTAGTCCAAAAAAAAGGCCACCAAGATGAGTTAAGTGAGATTACTTGTAAGGCAGTCTATGCCATTGTTAAACAAATTCTAGTTAATTGGGGTCAAGTGATTTTTCACTGTATCACTCATGTCAAAACTAAGTTATTTTTTGGTCCTCCTCTAACTTATTTGTTTGAAAATTACGACATTCCCCTTGATGATGAACCAAGCCTACCTGTCAAATCCAAGCCTCTAGCAACCCAAGCCGTGACTAAGATGGAACAATCTATTGAGCTTCATAGTAAAATGAGAAATCTTCCTGAGGGTTCCTATTCTGTACCACAAAGAACTCAAGCACAAGACGAAGATGATAGTTCTAACGAAGAAGTAGAAGAAGAATCCAGTATGTCTAAGAAATTAGATTCACTTCAACAACAAATGTCCGAGATGTATCTTCACCAAAAGCAAATGATGGACATCCAACTACAACAACAAAAGCAAATGATGGAACAACAAAAGCTGATCTCTGATTTGATGCTTCAACAAAATCAACGACATCAAGAATATATGGAAAGCATACGGAAACTTAGTGATAGAGTTGAGGTGTATCAAGACAACCTTCAAGACTATCACTAGGATATTCTTGAACACATCAATCCGCCGTCTCCTTAAATTTGTTGTTGTAACATCATTAGTTCTTGACATTTTGCGTTTGGACATTTTGTGTAATTTATTTGGATTATTAATGACTTTATCTCTGTTTTGATGTTTGTCTTGGTTAATTGATAATGATTCTATATATTAGGTTATTGCTCAATGGGGGGAGAGTTATTCATAACGTATCATATCTTTTTGATTATGACAAAAAGGGGGAGAATATAAAGTGTATATGAATTATCAATACTAATCAATATGATTTGAAAATTTATAAAAAATTCATAAAGGGAGCCTAGTTTAAGAGGGAGGTTATTGAAAATTCTTATCCTGTATGATTAGAACTCACATTTGATCTTTTAATTTTGCCATCATCAAAAAAGGGGAGATTGTTAGAAATATACTTTGTTTTGATGATTATACTTGAACTAATGAATTTTTTGTCTATTTTCATGAAAGAAAAATAAGGTTGCAGAATTGTAATTACTTGAGTCATGTAAATCTTATGAAATATGTTGTAAATAAATATATAAGAATGTACTTAGCAATTTGGTTGTATCAAAGATGAAGTATCAAAATTGGCATACCGGAGGAAAATCGATACACCGAAACAGGAGAAATCAGTACACATAACGGAACTCCGAATCAAAGATGAAGAATCAAAAACGGCACACCGGAGAGAAACGGCATACCGAAGCAGGAAAAATCGGCAAAAGCAACGGAACTCCGAAAATGATTGTGGAGATAAAGCTGAAGATAAAACAGCATACCGTACTAAGATGATATACCGTATCAGGAGAATTCGACATACCGAAATAATTCCGACATACCGAATTGCTCGAGAGTTGCTGTTTGAGGACATAAACGGCATTTCGGAGGTCAAAACGGCATATCGATTGACTAGTCGTTTATGACCATTTTCTAGTTGTTAGACACATCTTTTGATGGTCCTTTGGCTATAAATAGGACCTCTACAAGCGTTGATAGGATACACATCACATCTATATACTTGTAACTCTCGATTACTGTGCTCAAACTCTGTCCTACATTCTCTTCACAAGCCGGTATTGTAATCTTTATGTGAAAGCGCTCTGTGAAAGGGAAGGCAATTTGTTGTAAATCTACAAGAGGAGGCTCTAGCTTCTCAGAGAAGGAGAAGTGGAAGGAGCAAGGATTGGGTTGGTGGGATAGCCAACGCAAGTAAGTATTTTATCACTTTAGTATAAGGGAAAAATCTCAAGAGGGTCTTGAAGAGTAGACTAGGCCAGGGTTTTGGCCGAACCACTATAAATTGCCTGTGTATTCAATTTCTCTCATCGCCTTCATATGCATGAATTAGTCTTAACCTCAAATTTATATGATTGTGCAATAGTTTCTTGTTTACTTTATTAACACACTTCATTTTGATTAACTTGTAACTAAAATTGGGAAAGTAAATATTAAAAATTAAAATTCTCTATTCACCCCTCTCTAGAGAAGCCACTCGATCCTACAGTAGTTACCACCATTTTGTCATTAGAGATATATCGCACCAAGCTTTGACATCTAAGAACGGGACATTTGAATAAGAAGGGTATGGCCATTCTCATGTAATGCCCAATGCATCGTAAATCAGCAACAATACTACCCATTTAACTAATTAACTAATTAAGAAAAGTTAACTAAATTAATAAGCAACTACCTAGAACCTTGTGTACGGCTAGTGGCTTCTGTATATGCACTAGAGCTAAACTGCACCTTAATCTGCACATGAAAACCACAACACAAAACACGTGAGTGACTTCAAGTCACCCGCTAAGCTCCTACCAAAGACCACGACGAAAACTTACGAGAACCTAAGTTCTGTTTTGCAAAATTGGATCAAGGAAGTTGCAAATCCATAAATCTCATTAAACAAATCCTTGAGCTTAAATGTAATTTATATAGAACCTAAGGGCATAAAGGCAATTAGATTCAAGATCTAAGACTTGAAAGGAAATTTCTAAAAACTTCAAGGACCAAGTCATAATTTCCATAAACTTCAAGGACTAAAATGCCAATATAAATGCTAAGGACCTATAAGTCATTAGCATTTTTCTTTACAAGGAAATTCTCATACGTAATTTGAAATTATATTTCACATTTTCAAGAATCTCAATCAAGCTGAACCAAATCAAAACCGAATCACAGTTTCAAAACCACACACATTTCCCTTGAAATCACAATTCTGGAAACCCATTTACAAACCATGCGTTTCAAATATTCATTTACTTGAAATTCCACACATCTTTGCAAATCAATTTATGCATTCCAAAAACAATTCCTCAACTAGAATCCAATCCGAAAATACAAGGTAGCACATAGCTCAAACCATATCCAACCATGGTTGGAAACTGTTCAAAACTCAATTCAAAGCTAAAACTTGACTAAAACCACAAATCGAATACCTACTAGGTTCTTTCTCAAAAACCAAACACACAGTCTGTACCCAAACTCTTCGAGTTATCCTAGCCACAAGTGAATCGACTTGGCCACAAGCAGTTAGTGAGGCTCCATCCCCAAACCTACTACACAACCGCGGTGAACCACCACGTGCAAAAGTCCAACGGCCTTGGCCACATAGGCCTCACAGTACCACACAAGTCACAACACACACGGGGTGCGTCCTCACAACACCCCTTGGTGTTTGGACATCTGAGGACTCTCAACCCCAAGTCTTGCAAGCATTGGGTAAAGAGGGTGATCCAATCACTTTCACTTGGACCCTACAGTATCTCAAAGAGTTACGATCTTTTTCACCCATACCCATCATTTGCAACTACATCGTAGAGCACGTAACCAATTTCATGAAGACCTCATACCCCCCATCGGCTACTGTCTTATTGCTACACGGATCCGACCAAAAACTACAGAAAAATCCTTTTTAAAATGTGCATCTCTTTTCAAAATCATTTTCAAAACATTTTTCATCACAAGAACCAATCACGGAAATCATTTCCAAAACCATTTCTCGAAAATAATTTTCAAAACATTTTCAAACTCGTTTCCAGCACATTTTGTCATAGAAAACGTTCCCAAAAATCAAACAATGATTTTTCACCACAAAACCATTGCTTAAAGGATTTTTACTACTACAATTATTTTCTTTTTTTTCAAAACTCTGCTTTAAACTTGAGAAGATCTTATCAGAAACATCTTTAAATAGTTTATATCAGGGGAAAACTATTTATTACATGAAAACACGAGTATTAAGCTTTTCAGTTTGTGTCAGTAGATCACGTCGACAACGCCTGCTTGATGGTCGCGCCTACTGATTCCGTTGCCAATTTGCGCCAAAAACTTGCACTGGTAAGTTTCACTTACTAGTCGCGTGCTGATCTATGATAGAAAACTAGAGAAGCAGTTCGTCGGAAATCGCCCTTCCTGGGAATAACCAGTGGTCACACCATGCATGACTATGAATTCTACAAATATACTACCGAAAAGAGCACCAAGAGATCTACATTTTGAGACAAGTATCACTAGAAACAACTAGGTATAATTCAAGATCTAAAATCATAAAGTATTTTTGTTTTATTGTTGATAAACTCTGAAAATTCACACTAAATCCTTTGTTAATTTCTCTTAAAATTCAAGGCATGCTTCTTTTATCATGAAACCATACAACCTACTGATATTTCCAGAATTTGATCAAGATTTATAAAGAGAAAGGAGTGTGGGATGCGTACAGTTGTAGACATTCCAAATTTCTAATTTTGCAGGATAAGGATGTAGTGGCTGAACTCGAACCTGGTTGAGCCCATTTGGGGCCACAAACCCTCATTAGGCCATTTAATTCATGAAGACCCAATTGGGCCCGTAAAGGCCCACTTAGGCCCATTAAGCCCAATTTGAGCCTATTTAGGCACACAAGACCTACTTAGGCCCATTTAACCTATTTGGGCCCATTTAATTCATTTGGGCCCATTAAAGCCCACTTGGGCCCATGGGGGCCCACAAGGCTCACATAGGCCCATGGAGGCCCATGAAGCCCGCAAGGCCCTCAATGGCTCAACCTACATTTCCTCTTACTTGATTCTCCAAAGTTTAGCCTATTTCTTCCTCATCTTCCAAAATCAAGCCAATTTCCATATTCATTTATTTTCTCCCACAATTACCTAAGTTTTCTCCTACATAATAACCAAAATTTCACATTTTTCATGCATCCACTGAACCCACTCCAATCCAACAGCCAGCCACTGGATCGACCACCACCACGACCGTTGGATTACCATCCATCATGTTGGCAGCCAAGGGAGCAAGGAGGGGACAGCAGTTACCAGTCTATTACGAGTTGTTGCCATTCTATTATAGTGTTTGGGTTCACCTATAAATGGAGAAGTAGAGCTCGCGTGCGAGAGGGATTCAAAACTTTTGCTCCACCGCAGAAGACAATTCAGAGCGAGAGAGAGAAACCAGAGTGCTAGAGCGTGAAGCAGAGGAGCAGAGCCAGTCGTCGTTCCAGAGCTCCAGCGAGGCAACTCCAGCCAGGTACACACAGATCCTCTCTTATTTGTCTGAATTGTAGATCTCTAGGCCTTCCTTCTCGTCCCGGAGTGTTTTCAAAGCATCCAGAGTGATCCCTTGGCTAACGAAGCTCCACCATGCCCCGCCGTCGCCAAACTCCGGCGACAGAGGTGGGAGGGGGCAATCTAAGACGTTTCCTGGACCCCCGAGCCCTCTCTCCTCCTCCTCTGGTCTTCCCGGAGCTCGCCGTTGCCGTTCCGCCGCTCCCAGCAGCCTGCGCGACGCCCGCCGGAATAGCGCTCTGATCCCACCGTCGTCGGAGAAGACGACGAGATCCAGAGCATCCAGAGCAGCCTCCAGCCTCCCGCGCTCCTCCATTGGTCAGGACACCATCCTTCATGCCCCGCAAGCACTCCCGAACCTTTGGATCCGCGCCACGACCACTGGATCGTCCCAGCAACGCCGCTCGCCGGAGGAAGCCGCGGCGACAACGGTCAGGCCACCACCTCGTTCCACCAACCTTCACGCCGCTCCGGAAGAGTCCCCGCAACATCCCACAGCCACCAGGAGCCTTGGAGCACCACTCCTTAGCCTCCGGAGAGCTCATTCTTCCCCGATGCCGTCGCTGGAGCACCTCGAAGACGAGGTAGGTGGGAGGCCCATTCCCACCGCTGGATTGTCCATCCACTCCGTTGGATGTCTTCCTCTCCTCTCCTTCTTGCCTCTTGTGAAGCCTGATCTACGATCGGACCACGGGAAGGCCTTGTTTGCCCTCCTCCGGCGGTCGTCGACGGTGAGCTCCGTCGTCGGCGACCGTCGTCCCTTTTTTCAGTTTTAAAAACATTTAAACTTTTATTTTAAATAAAATCTAGAGTTTATATTTTTCTTGCGAATAGGTCCTTCTGGAATTACTTTCTGGTCCTTTTATTGCATATAGGTCCTGCACTCATTTTTCTAAAATGTTTCGAATAAAGTTTTAATTGAAAATATTACATGTTTTACCCTGAACATTTAAAATAATGTTTTC
>JAMKQA010034490.1:0-17465 GCA_024699735.1 Posidonia australis | reverse complement strand
TAAAGCATGCTATATCACATTTTTAACATTATTTCAAAGGAAAAGGAAGTTGTAGAGAGCCTACCTCTTGCAATGTTTCCTTCTTGATATATAAGAAAAGAGATGATCCTTGTTGCTTTGGAAGGACCAAGGTTGATTAGGATGCAAAGGGAAGCTCTAGAATGCAAATGTTGATTGTTGGGTGGAAGGAAAAACTCAAGCAAGAACTTGCTAAAGTGCAGATCTGTTCTCAGATTTCAGCACCAGAGTTTCTCCCAAAGATTGTGTTTTCTCTTGCAAAAGAAAGGTTCTTCTCTCACAAAATGGGTGCCTTGGAATGGCTGCTCTAGGGGCCTTTTTATAGTGGTCTCTAGGGAGGTTACAAAGGGGTCTTGCAAACGAAAAGCCTCGAATATTCGTTGGCACATTCGTTTGCAAGAGTAACAGCCTGAAAGGTGGAAGGTCAGCAGCCAGAGCTGGGTGCCAGGTTGGTGAGCCAGTTATGTGCGCCACCTTAGTGCGCCACCTTGGTACGCCACCCCTGCTCACAAATGTCTGATTTGGGGCTCTGGCTAGTGGGTTTGAGGCTCGGTTCAAGGGCTGATCGCATCCAAAGCAACATAAGGATACTCATCTCCGGGTTACCTCAAAATCAGGGTGTCTACAAGTCCCTTAGCCACACACACAGGTTCTTGGTAGTTTGATATTTACTATTTAGCTTCAATTTTCCCGTAATTTAATTTGTTTAAGTTATTATGGAAAATATGGAGCGTGACAACTGTCCTCCTTCTCCATGCATGCATGCATTCATTATCATATCAATGTTGTTTTCATCAATGTAGCCTGGCATTTTAACACATGCTTAATTAATTCTTATTTAGCATGCATGTATAGGCAAGTAGTCGTCATTAACATCATGTGCATGGATCTTTGTCCAGTGATGATAAATGGAATAAGCTTGCCTATGTTGGGAATGCGTGGCACTTCCTCGGTAGATACTATCCAAGTGACCTAGAGAGTGAGGGAGCCACCATTCATTGTGAATTGGGCGAAGTATCTAAGCCATTCAAGGAGCTTACACATCTAGAGGGAGAGAAAATGTTAGTAGTGAGAATGAGAGTGTGAGGTAAATAAAATACATCTGTAAAATGGCATAAAAGAATTAGAAGCTAGAAGTTTCAAATAGAAGTCAACCCTAAAGAGAGAGGCGCGTTAGGTAACGCTATCCCTATAACTTATCTTGGAGAGGAGTTGGAGTGAATACTTGGGAAACACATTCCGAAAGGGCCTAGCCAACCCTTTAAAATAGCAGCAACACCCCACAAATAGACAAGGTACCTATTACCTCCAAGCCAGGGATAGAGCAAACCTACACACCTACGAAGGGGAAAAGAATAAAGTAAATAATATAAAAAAAGAAGGAAGGGAAAAGGAGGAAGAAAGGGAGTAATCATACCTCTAGAGACCGTTGCAGCTGCCCACCGCTACACTCATGTTGTTACCATTGCCGGATAGGGCTTCCTAGCACACCATTGTTGCAAGAAGCACCGTAGGAAGAAGCTAGAGAGCATCACCGTTGTTGGAGAAGAAGAGCGACGAACAAGAGAACGAAGAAACACGAAAACAGGATCCCCCAACGTATAGGACGATGTCTTTAAGGGGTTTCAATGTTGAATGGCTGATGCTGGGCGTTCAACACAAAGATCCTGATGCATTAAATGGTTGCAAGCAAGCATACAACAAGGTCCAAATGTTAAAGCGTTAAATGCTTAATCTTAGCCATTCGACGTTGAGCATGCTAGAAGAGCCGTTCAACACTTATGATGTAGGGAGTCATCTAATTTTAATTTCATTTAAATATCAAATCCACTCAAATTTGTGCACAAACATAAAATTAGAGACGATCAAATTTTATTAATAAGAATGGACTACACTCATTACATCTTTTGTTTCTTTGTAGACTCAATACAAAATTGGGTTTCACATCCTCGTACCAAATTTCATAAGTTGCAAAGGAAATAGCATTGTAGGCTACACTCCTATCTTCTTGAGAAGAGAGGACTCAAGACCATCCGTTCGTGTCCCAAATGTCAGCATGAAAGTATACCTGAGCAATGTCCCCTAGGTAACCCCTTTGACGTGGATGGAGCACGTCTGAGGAACACGGCATTGAAGGAACAGTGAGGGGAATGCCCAGCATAAAAAAGCAACGCTGGGGATTGCAATGCACGAACCCCATTGCCCTAATCAAAGGCAAAAAGTATTCAGGATCATATGGTACCCAAAACATTGAAAGCTAGTTGTAGAGGTCCATTTACGGCTTCACATCACACTTGGAGATCCAACGAACATATTCCTCCAAGGGAAAACTAAGATCAATAGTTGGCAACAGAATGTGCTTGTCCAGCCATCTCAAAACCAAAAAGGGAGATCCGAAGAATGGCCCCCCAACACACGTGCTTGACAAGCCTCGATTGGTAAACGCCAGCACAGATTGATTCATACTTTTTCTTAGGTTGCATACACTCATACACATGAGTTCAGCATGGTATGCACTGATAGTGAGGTTTTTATTGGGGAAGAGGACTAATCGGCCAATTACGATGAAAAGGCATTCCAAACAAGTCACCTCAAAGCGTATGTGATTCCGCTACTTGGAGAATAATTTCCAAAGTGTAACTAGATTAATATAGTCATCCAAGACCAAGTCCTTGGGAATAGCTGTGGAGTCAAAAATGCTCTTCAAAAGGGAGATGGACGCCACCTCCCCAGCTGGCAAAAGACAGCTGTCCTAGGAATAGATAGCAGAATCATCTAGTTGAAGGCCCAACAAAGCACTTGCCTCCTCCAAAAGGATGGTGAGCTCTTCGAAAGAAGTAAAAAGAATGTGTGGGCAAGGGAATTCTACAATGCACAGAGTGCAAATGAGAGCCTTCCAATCAATAGGCTGGCATAGCATCCGTAGGGCTTGACAAAAGCCAACCTCCTCCAAGCACTCTCGATACTTCTTTAGTGCCCAAGAATGAAAGTTTGAACCCAATCTAGTTGGTAAGCCTTCCTGCTACATTTAGTATTAGAGGAAGTCACAGGCTGCCCAAGGAAAAGAGTAGGACCAAATTGGAAAAGAAAAGAGAGGGAAAGAAAGAAAAAGAGAAGAAAAGCAGAGTTGCACATGATTAGAAGGAGAAGAAAAGTTGTCCACATTAAAAGCATGACATGGAATTTCACTCAATTCCATAAGACCAAGGGAGAATTCTATAGCACGTGAAAGGAGAGAAAGAATGTTGTTGCATGCGAAGAGCCAGCAAGGAGGTTTTAATATAGGCATGAGAACCTTTAAAAAGGGGAATATTCTCAAATCAAATCAAAAATCCACTTCCTAATTAGCAGCATCAAGCAAGGAAAGATAACAGTCTGATGCTAGTCGTTGGACGCCTACAAATGGGCGTACAACGTAGGATGGCAAATGTAAGGCATTCAACGCCCAAGAAGAATTTCAAGCATAATACACCATTGAAGAGGCGTTTAAAGAAATCAGGAAAATAAATGCAAAAGCCAACATAGTTAGTAGAGATGGAGGCCAACCCCCTTTTCCCAATGACTGGGCATATCATACACCTTTTTGTCACTAACTTACGTACCATAAGACGATGGTCCCCATGGAAAGTGTAGCCTACACTCGATGAAAGGGCTCCTAACTATGACAAACCACATGCATATGTCAGTCTACTCTAAATGATGAGCTAAATTCCTGAGTCATGCTGGTATATAAATTCAAGCCCGCTGTGATGGAGGAACCTCACCATTTAGGATCATGCATTGCATGTCAAAACCACCTTCCTTGCATTCTCGCTAGCATTCAACAAAGCAAAGTGCATCAAAAAGCATCTTGAGTGGTCGTCTGAGTTGACCATCTCCAACCACTTCTATCCTTCTTAGACTTCGTCGTCAGAGTGCCAGTTGTCTCTTTCAATTACCCCTTTTAGATTTCCACACTAGAGTGCTAATTATCCCTTTTAGACTTCCTTGCCAGAGTGTTTGTTGTCTCTTTCAATTACCCCTTTAGGATTTCCTCGTCAAAGTGCTGGTTATCCTTTTTAGACTTCCTTGCGAGAGTGTCGATTGTCACTTTCCAATAACCTTTAATTTTTCCCCACCAAAGTGCTGGTTATCCTTTTTAGACTTCCTCACTAAAGTGACGATTGTCTCTTTCAATTACCCTTTTAGGATTTCCCCACCAGAGTGTCGGTTATCATTCTTAGAATTCCTTGCCAGAGTGCCAGTTGTCTCTCTCAGATACCCTTATGATTTCCCCACTAGAGTGCTAGTTATCCTTTTTATACTTCCTCGCTAGAGTGTTGGTTGTCTCTTTCAATTATCCCTTTAGGATTTCCCCGTCAGAGTACTAGTTATCCTTTTTAGACTTCCGCACCAAAGTGCTAGTTGTCTGTCTTAGATACCTTTAGGATTTCCCCACTAGAGCGTCGGTTTTTTCTTTTTAGACTTCCTCACTAGAGTGTCAGTTGTCTCTCTCTGATATACCCTTAAGGATTTCCCCACTAGAGTGCCGGTTATCCCTTTTAGACTTCCTTACTGGAGTGCCAGTTGTCTTTTTCAATTACCCCTTTAGGATTTCCCCATCAGAGTACCAATTATCCTTTTTACTCTTCCTCACCAGAGTGCTAGTTGTCTCTCTTAGATACCTGTAGGATTTCCCCACTAGAGTGTCGATTATCCATTTTAGACTTCCTCACCAGAGTGTCGATTGTCTCTCTCAGATACCCTTTAGGATTTCCCCAATAGAGTGCTAGTTATCCCTTTTAGACTTCCTCCCCAAAGTGCCAGTTGTCTCTCTCTTAGATTACCTTTTAGGATTTCCCCACCAGAGTGTTGGTTATCATTTTTAGACTTCTTCGCCAAAGTGTTGGTTGTCTCTCTTAGACACCTTTTAGGTTTTCCTCGCGAGAGTGTCGGTTATCCTTTTCAAACTTCCTGACAAGAGTGTCGATCGTCTATTACAGTCTCATGTTTAGTTTCGAGTGTTGGATCCCTTATCTAGCTTGATTCCTTTTCCAACTTGGTGGCAATAGGTGACGGATCTTTCTTCACCCTTCAAGTCATTGCCCACACTGGGTTGTCACACGGGAATATCGTCATGCCTTGAAGTCAATTTCGTACCATAACTTCCTTCAAGGTGGGCCAATCTGAAGATATCTCGTTTTGACAATCCCCAACCTTCATAGAGTTGCATTGCATTAGCATATAGCATACCCCATCTTAAGAACCCATTTCGTTGACATGGAGTCCCATGAGCCTGTTCATTGCATAACATGCCCATTGTAGGGCATTCTACTTTGAACACCCAATAATGATGTTCTATGTTAAATGCTCTAGCTTAAAAATTTTATGATGTTCTGTTGATTTCCTTCCCCTTTTGGCCCACTAGCCTTATTTGGAATTAATTGATTTTCATCAAATTTTAGCATAGACTCTTGCCTTTTTTGAGGAAAGACATTATCCATCGATAGACACCCAATATGCTTACAGCTTAACCCTAATCCAAAACCCTAAACCTAGCCTAAACCCTAATTCAAAACCCTAAACCTTGCCTAAACCCTAATCCAAAACCCTAGACCTAACCCTAAGCCATAATCCAAAACCCTAATATAAAACCCTAAACCTAACCCTAAGGCATAATCCAAAATGCTAATTCAAAACCCTAACAACCTAACCACTTCTCACTTCATCAAAACAACCTATAACAACCTCTAACCACCTAAACAACCCTAACCACTTCCCAATCGATCATAACAACCCATAACAACCTCTAACCACCTAAACAAACCCTAACCACTTCCCACTCCATCATAACAATCCATAACAACCTCTAACCCCCTAAACAAACCTTAACCACATTCCACTCCATCATAAGAATCCATAAAAACCTATAACAACCTCTAACCACCTATAACAACCCATAACAACATAAACAACCTAGCCATTGCAAGCCTATAAATACCCCCATCTGCAAGAGAAAAAAGAGGGAAAAAAGCTTGAAAAAAAGATGAGAAAACTTGAGAGGAGAGAAACCAAGTGGAGATCACTCAAACTAGAGCAATCAAGTAAACCAGAGCAATCAGAGTAGCTTCAGATCGCTGAGGAGGCTTGGAAGGGGAGTAGTTTAAAGCTCTGTTTACCTTCTCCAGCGAGCTCCGATGACTAGAAATAGCCCACACTTGCTATAAAGCTCAGGTATGCCCTAATCAAGCTTAGTTCTCTTCCTTTTTGTTCCCTTGGTCCTCCACTATCTCCCTGGAGTTATTCCAATGGAGAATTAAGGTTTCCTTGGCCAGAATTCAAGTTTTATGGGTCACCGGACCCATTTTTCTAGCAAGAGAGGTGGCGGCACGAATCCATTGAGTGATTCATGTCCTTGATTGTGTGGAGTAGCTAGGCTAGATCCCCCTTCCTCCTCCTCTACTTTGGAAGCCGTGCAGCCCCCTAGAAGCCACTAGAAGCAGTTTACCAGTTGCAGTCCCATCGTCATCGGAGAAGACAACCTCTAGTAAAGGTCGATCACACGTCTCGCGTGGTGCAACTCCATTATGATCATTGGAGCACCTCCCTCTCCTTTCCCTTAGGCCTCCAGAAGCTTCAAAGGCCCCCTCTAAGCCTCGATTTTCTCTCGCAATCAACGTCACCAGAGACAACATAGAGCTAGGTCGGGAGGGAAGTTCAGGCTGTATTTCTTACCTGCAGATGGTGGAAAACACCCCTCTCCACACCGTCAACCTTGCTAAAACCTTCGACCGTCGCTCCATCGCCTCCAGTGGCCTTGTCTTCTCCCAACCCATCGCTAGAGTAGCAACACCGGCGAGGGTGGTGGGAGGAAGCTTTCAGCCACTGGACGTCCGATTGGAGCCGATGGATCTCCTCCCTTTCTTCCCGTTTGCTTCCCTTGTGTTTGGATGCCAGATCAGGCATCCGGGAAGCCTTGGATGGCTTCCTAGACGGTCGTTGCCAGCGAGATGCGGTCACAGACGACAGTCAATTGTTTTTTAAAAAACTTCTTTTAAAAAAATTCTTTTCTTTTCTTGTTCTTGCTTTTAAGTCATTTCATTTTGCATATCAGTCCCTACATTCATTTATAAATCATTTTAATAATGTTTTGATTTGGTAGATTTGCAGTGTGGTCCTTGTGTTTTCCTTTTACTAATTCTCAGGCTTTAAATTTTGACATAAAACCCTCTAATTTAGTTTTCTTTCAACTTCAGTCCATTAATTTGCACATAAAACCTTGAGCTTCCTTAAAATTGCACTGAAAATATGATTTTCTAGCACATTTGCAAACCAAATCCTGGAAATTCATGTTTTTACTCAAAAGTGCATAGATTTTCATTTTAAGCCCTAAGTTTCCTTAAATTTGCACTGAAAATATGATTTTCTGGCACATTTGCAACCCAAACCCTGGAAATTCATGTTTTTACTCAAAAAGTGCATAGATTTTCATTTTAAGCCCTGAATTTCTCCAAAATTACACTAAATGCATGTTTTCATGGCACATTTGCAAATCATGGATGAAAATTCTTATTTTCATCCATGAGTCCACTATTTTGCACATTTAACCTTGAATTTCATCAAAATTACATTGAACACATGTTTTGTTGGCCAATTTATAGATTAGACCCTAGGAATCCGAATTTTACCAGAAATGCACAGTTTTGCACATTTAACCCCCAACATCCTTAAAATTGCATAAAATGTGTTTTCTTTAATATTTTTGTTGATTTAACCCTGGAAACCTCAGTCTTTAACCAGGAACATGTAATTTTTGCACAGGGGCCCCTACAAACTTCCAAATTTCACCTATGCTTTCATTTGTACATTTTGTTACCTTTTTCCATGCATATATTCTCATGCTTATTTTCTTGCATCATGCATGCATTTCAAACTTATTTCAAAACTAGTTTTTTCACCATATTTTCCAGATTTCTTCTGATTTTCATGATAGTGATTTGATTTAGACTTTCATCGCCCAAGGGCATACAATAAAGTGGCATTTTCAATGTCTACATTGTCCCTTCGCTTATTTTCCTTATTATTTCTTTTTTATTCATTTCTTCTCTTTGATTTGGCATGTTCTCACATTCATCTTAGGCATGTGTATTCGGGGTAGACAAGCATACATACAGTAGATCATTAGCAAGTAGGAAACCTAAAATGATCGAGTTCTATGGGTGCATGGGGGTGCCTAACACCTTCCCCATGAGTAACAAGAATCCTTACCCTTTCTCTAGCCTACAATGGCTAAGTGTTGCATCCATTAGGTACAGAGCATACACACATTCTTTGGCATCATTTTCTTGCATTTATATGCATCTTGGTTTTCCTTGTCTTTCCATTAAAAGACTAGGTGGCGACTTCTTTTCTTTATCCATCTTTTTTCTTATCTCTCTTTGGTGTTTCTGAGTCTAGTCTTCTTCTTCGGCTTCACCACCTTCACCGTGACCATATCGGGACTCCTCGTGTGTTTGTACACATCATGGAGTCGTGCAAGGTTCCACAGGCATGGTCACAAGAACTGGCAACTCCAGTGGGGATAACTAGATTCTAGCTTTCATTTTGATTTTATTGCTTGGTTCTCATTGATTTGTAGACTTTGTGTTTGTTTGCTTGTTCTATATATTTGTACATATTTGACTGTACATGCCTTTTTTAACTATTGCTATGCCACAACACATGCACATGACTTGATTCATGCCTTTTTGATGTTTGCTTTTGTTCACTTACCTATGAGCACTACACTAGCACATGCCATGCTCATGCCTTTTGGTTGTTGATTGAGTGTTTGGATGCCATGATTGTGTGTTTTCTTCTCTTTTTGGATTTGTCATGATTAGGAGAGTAGAGACATGTTTGCTTCCCTTTCTGGTTAAAATAAAACACACAAACTCAGACGAACAAATAATAAGGCATAACTTGAGATAAATGCTCACAATTCCCGTGGCTTTATAAAACGCAAGTAAAAGACACAAAAGCATATTGCATGATTGATAATATAGGGCATGCATCTTCCCTTCTGAGTCCACCTATAGTTTGCGAAGGACAATTCTGGTAGCCCGTTCTATAGCTTTGGCATAGGGCATGTTGCTAGTTTGTCCCCCATGTCCGGAGTCGTGTCGGTGTTAGTAGAGGGTACAACTCTTTGCTACTGCATGAGTCGAGGCCACCAACGCACCACTCGTTCACTGCCTACGCTTTGGCTAGGATTTAGAACGAGAACCTTACTTTTTTGACCAGAGTCAACACCTAAACTCATGAGTGCATCCCGTGTGGTCAACCCCATGTGGGACATGCATGGTGAGAGAGCGCATATTAGTACCATTCATGTGCATGTGTGCCATTCATACCAACCTAACGAATAATTGCATAGCTCACTTGTTTCTTCTTTTCTTTTGCCTCTTCCTCTTTGCTAACACACTTGGTTTTTTCCCTCTGTCAGGTATTGCGTGTTGTGTGCGAGTTCCAAGGCCAGAGCCCAGGAGTTCCTTTCAATGACCTCAACCTTGAGGCATAGTTCTCAATCGTCTTTCCCTGAGCTATCCGTCATTTCCGATGATAGCTCCTCGTAGGTGTCGTCCCCCAGTTTGCAATCACAGTGCCATCCTTACTCATTTGCTGTCCATTATGGCCCAGAAAGCCTTAGAGACCATTGTACCAGCTACTTCGGAGGGGATCTCTGTTTCTGCCCCACCTTTCTCCCTTACTTTGGCATGTGTGACTTCACTTGCACTCCATGACAGCCACTTCTAGGCACATGGAATTCCTTGTCCTCCAATTTTGGGACACTGGTAGACCCTGTTTGGTCTAGAGACCGTGACTAAGGTAGTTACTGTGACCACCACAAGTGCACCTGATCTGATAATGTCCTGTCCTTTGGTTGGTTCAGCTCCACTTGACACACAGCTGGCTGCGATTGCTTCATATGTAGGAGCTCAACCCGTCGGATCTTTGAACTTCGAACCCCCTTTGACATCCCTTCTGCTTGCTCTTCCGGCCCATGGTATTGCTACCAATGGTTCTCTTACTGTGCAGTCTCAGCAGCTTCTAGCCCTTGCACAGAGGCTGCAAAGCATGGTCTTTTCTTTGGATCCGACTTTGACTACACATGTTTGTCCTGTTCCTAAAGGTCCATCTCGGCGTACTTAGGCATTTCATGCTGCACTAGTCACACCACCACTGTAGCCGTTGCCACAGCTTCTCACTGTGCTACAAACACAGTGTACGTGGGACCCACCCCAGTTACACAATCAACGTCAGAAGCAACCCGAGATGCACTTCTCACCAGGATGAATGACTTGGAGAGAGCATTACGTCATGTGCAGGACGGGGATCGCCAGTCTTTCACCTTCCAGGACCTCTACTACTTTCCATAGGTTGTACTCCCTCCAAACTTTCACATTCCAGAGCTTGAAAAGTACAATGGGAAAGGCTGCACAATCTCGCATCTTAGGGCATATTGTGGTGATCTTGCTCAGTTGCAAGCTGACGAGAGACTGCTATTCGCCTTTTCCAGAAAAGCCTCACAAGTCTGCCTTTAAAGTGGTTCACATCTCTGGATATGACCACCATTAAGACGTGGAATGACCTCAACTAGGTTTTTCTGGAGCAATATTCATTCAATTTTGACATGGTCCCAAAGCACGAGGACCTAGTGTCAACAAAGCAGAAGCCCCACGAGCCGTTCGGGGAGTACGTTGGGCGCTGGCGAGCCCTCACTTCACAGGTTCGTGATAGACCTTCTGATGAAGAGCCTATTGAGATAATAATCTGGGGAGCGCAGCTAGCCACAGGGGCCCTGCTAAGCATTCAGCCTATTTCTACTTTTGCATCCTTGATCAAAGCTGGCACACGTGTCGAAAACTCATTGCATAGCAGAAGTTTTCCGACATTAGCGGCATTCGCCAAGCACATGGCTTCGGGAGGAAACAACAACAACAATGGCAGTAGTAATGGATCCAACACCAGATATTCACGAAGGAATGACACTGCCAAGAATGTCGTAGCATATGTAGGAGCTCCCGTTATGTCGGTTAGTGTGGTTGAGCTGCTAACACAGAATTAGGTAGTCTACAGCCCTACACCTAGGGCACCACGCAGATCAAGAATCACCACCACTGCTAAGCTAGTCTATCAGCCTACACTAGCAAGGCAAGGGCGCAACCTAGGACCATGAAGGCCTCAACGACCTAAGAGGGATTACACTCCTCTGGTTGAGCCATTGAGTCTTGTATTTCCAAAAGTTGCGTCACTCGTGAGGCTTCCAGAAATTCGTCCACCACCGAACCCATTTCCACTGTTGTTCAAAGTGGATTTATTCTGCAGTTACCATAGAGTCGTAGGGCACTCCACGGATAACTGTTTTACACTCCAGGATGCAATTCAGGACATGATTGACCAGAATGTCATCATTATCAACACACAGGAGGCAGAGTCTATGCTCACTGCGCCGACACCACATTCTTTTGCATCTACACATAGCAATATAGTCAACCGACCCTTGCCTGAGCATGCACATGGAACTTCAAGAGTTCATTTCCTTTCTTCTATTGAGACTACGCCTTCATAGTTTGACCCATCCGTTCTCATTCATGACATCTCAGACCTTTTCCTTATCAGCTCAGTTAATCTTTTGTAGAAGCTTCTAGCTCTGCAATTAACATGATCCAACTAACTGCCAGATCGAGGCGCACAGTCACAAAACCTACCATGCAAACCACTTCATCATCAGTCAGCTTGCTAGACAAGCCGAAACATGACCTGATTCATAAAACACCAATACCCACTTCACCAACTCTAGTCCTAATGGAATTGAATGCCCATAATCCTATAGTCATTAACTTGACACTGGATACTCACTGCATGCCTTACAGTTACGCCATGGAAATGTGCGTTGAGGTAACGCTGTCAGGATGGGTGTACAAGGCCTTAATTCCGGCTAACATGCCCAACCAGCCAACAACTTCATCTTCCCAACCAAAGAGCTAGATTCCCAATCCTATTCCTAAAGAAGTAGTCTCAAGAATTAACCCCACTACTACCAAGAAGGACCCACCTATATCTGACATCACGGCCCAATTAAAGAAAGTTAAAGTAGATATTTCCATTTGGGACCTAATCCATACATTAGTTGAACATCGGGAGGCCTTTCTCTGAGTTTTCCAAGCCGCCCATGTTTCCCTAACAATACAACCGTCGGCCTTGGAAAGCATGGTAGGAATGATAGTTGCACCGCAGGTGATCTCCTTCTCTAGCTCGGAACTACCCCCAGTAGGGACCAAACATAACCAACCCCTGTTCCTCATGGTGCAATACCAAATTTTTTGCATTCCTCTTACTTTGGTGGATAATGGTGCCAGTTTAAATGTCTACCCTTTGTGAACCACAAATCAGGTTAGATTTAAATCTGAGGACATTACCCCAACCGTGAAAGGAATGACGGCATTTGACAACACACACCATGATGCTTTAGGGATTTTTGTCATTCCTCTGATCATTGGTCCTGCCCATTTCGAGGTTGAGTTTCATGTTGTTCACCTCGAACCACCTTCAATCTCCTACTTAGGCGCCCTTGGCTCCACAATTATCATGTTATCCTCTCGACTCTTCACTAAATGATTAAGTTTTGTTGGAAAAACAACATTGTTGTTGTAATGGTGGAAAATCTTGGAAAGAGAAAGTTGAGGAAGTCTCTTCGGTATCTCTTCAAACTGTCCAATTTGACCCCTAAGCCTTCGGATGTGCTATATTGTGTCGAACGCTTTAAGCCGGTCAATTTCATTCTGATTCTCGAGCATGCCAGCCATTTGGCCGCTTTTGACATTTCTTTCATGATGGTCGAGAATTTGTGTCAGAGGTGGGGGTACGAGAAAGGAGCATCCCTCGGGCAGAATGGCCAAGGAATTGTCGAACCAATTGCCATAGAGAAAAGACGAGAATTTGAAGGACTGGGATACGAGTGGAAGCCATAGGATGAATTCTCAAGGCATCATAAGTTCCGAAAACTCGTTATTCCATGAGGTTTAACTAACATTGTTAATGTAGGATTGCTAGATCCTAATCAGAGTCCTATTCTTGCAAAGTCTGAATGAAGTTAGCCAATCAGCAGATCAAAGTGGCTATGTGTTGAGGACTACTACTCTAAGGAAGAGGTTGTGGATTGTGTAACATATCCAACATCATCCTTTCCATCACAGAAAGCTAGGCTGGCATTGCCACCTCTAGAGCCGGTCGATGGTCTTCCTACAAATCCTATTGAAGTTGTGGTTTCGGCAGGAGCAGTTTCAGCTACAGCTTCATTAACATATTAGTTAGCTTTGATGGGGTCACTGTCAAGTCAACTGGAGTCACCGCCTGAAGTGCGAGAAGCCACCAGTGCATACTATGTCGATTTTGCTTCTGATGAAGATGAGGGAGATGCTGTAGTGGCACAAGTTGACATCATGCTTAGTGATTTGGAGTTCTATTTCAGGAGCAGTTGGCGGCACTGGTGAAGGACACAGAGAGTGAACTCAGACACAGGATGGGAAAAGCTATAATGTCAGAATGCATTGTAGAATCGACAATTCCACAGGGTCAGTCCACTATCATGGCCCTAGAAGAAGACAGATCATTGAATGCTAGACCAGAGGAGTTTATCTCCTATCAGCCGGGAGGCAGGTCCAGGTGGTACTATCAGTCTTGGCCCCACTTGAGCAGTGGGGTCGGGAAAAAAAAGATCCTGAGTTAGGCTCAAGAGAGAATGCAGGCGGCAACATTCACATCAGTCAGTTAGAGGACAACTACCCACCTGTCACACGCATTATACATACCACTCAAGAAAACCAGAAAAATAAAAACAATTATCCACATAATAAGGTTGTGAAAGAAGTGAAATAGCCAGGCACATCTGTAAGATCGAAAACGTCAGAATCTAAGATTGTCAAAGGTGCGTACAAAAAGACCAGAGTGACAGTGACCATTCTAAAGCGTCATCAAGGGCAGTGTGCTGTGCAAATATGTACCTTTGGAGACACAGATCCATCCTTCCAGCAAGAAGTCCTTTCTAAACTCAATGCATATGGAGAAGAGGATGATGCGGAAATAAAGGAAGATAGTCATGACGCACCAGATTTCCATCCATATGATTATTATCCAGAAGGCCCGAACTTGCACGTAGAAGAGGAAACTGAGTCTGTAAATATTGGCACCACTGAAGATGTCAAGGAAGTGCGAATTAGTGTCAAACTCACAACACAAGCCCAGGCAGAACTTGTTGAGCTTCATCAGGAATATGCAGATATCTTCGCCTGGAGCTATGATGCCATGGTTAGGCTAGACATTGGGGTAGTAGTGCACACATTACCGCTTAAGCCTAATGTCAAGCCGATTAAAAAAAAATTACGTAGATGGCGTCTACAGTGACTATGGAAATTGAAAGAGGAAATAATGAAGCAGCACAAGGTCAACTTTCTAAAGGTTGTCCTCTACTCAGAGTGGTTAGCAAATGTGGTTCCGGTGCCTAAGAAAGATGGTCGGGTTCGAATGTGTATTGATTACAAAGACCTAAACAAAGCAAGCCTAAAGGATGATTTTCCACTCCCACACATCAATGTATTGGTGGATAATACTATAGAACACAAAATGTTGTCATTCATGGACAGATTCTCAGGTTATAATCAAATTAGAATGGCAGAAGAGGATATGGAGAAAACGTCCTTCATCACCCCATGGGGAGTATTCTGGTATAGAGTTATGCCATTTGGGCTCAAGAATGTAGGGGCCACATATCAAAGGGCGATGACAGCATTGTTCCATGATCTCATGCATCTGAATATCGAGGTCTATGTGGATGATATGATAGCCAAGTCAAAGAAGCCTGAAGAACACATTGCTTGTTTAAGGAAGTTTTTCAACTGCTTGTGAAAATATAATTTGTGGCTTAACTCCAACAAGTGTGTATTTGGGGTGTCATTAGGCAAGCTACTGGGATATATCATCAGCCAAAGAGGAATTGAGGTGGATCCGAACAAGGCTAAAGCCATCATTGAGATGCCTCCTCCTACAGGAGAAAAGGAGGTCCAAGGGTTGCTTAGGCGGTTGTAGTATATCAGCTAATTCATTGTCCAACTAACACCAATTTGTGAGCCAATCTTCATGCTCTTGAAGAAGAACGCATAGATCCACTGGAGTGAAGAGTTTCAGGAAGCTTTTGACAAGATCAAGAAACTCTTGGTAAGGCCACCAGTCTTAGTTTCCCTGACACTAGGGCATCCTCTATTGCTCTATTTGTCAGTAACACAACATTCAATGGGCACAGCCTTGGGTCAGCATGATGAACCAACCCGCAAGGAGAGGGTCATTTATTATTTGAGTAAAAAATTCAATGATTGCGAGGTTGAGTACACCGCAATTGAGAAAGTCTACTTATCCCTCATCTAGGCCACACAACGCCTGAGGCATTACATGATGGCATATCCTGTTTATTGTTGTGCCGACATGATTCTATGAAATACTTGTTCCAAAAGCCCGTACTGGTGGGTAGATCTGTCAAGTGGCAGGTGCTCTTATCTCAGTTCGATATCACTTTTGTCACTCAGAAATCTATGAAGGGATTGGTCGTGGCAGATCATTTAGCAGATTTACCTTTGCTAGAATATCAACTCCTACAGACTTAGTTCCTTACTGAGGATATACTACTTGCCATGGTGGTAGATGAGTCAAAAGGACCCCATGACAAAGAGCGGTGGCAACTCTACTTTGATGGTGCAGTTAACAGGAGAGGCATGGGCATTGGTGTAGTACTAGAGACCCCGTAAAGCTAAATGATTCCCCTTACTGGAAGTTGACCTTCGTATGCACCAACAATGTAACAGAGTATAAGGCATGTATTCTTAGATTACGGGCTACATTAGAATAGGTTGCACAGAAACTGCATGTGCATGGCGATGCCATGTTGGTCATCTCACAGGTTATTGGTAACTGGAGAACAAAAAGACTTAAAACTGGTACCAAACCATAACCATCTTCTAAGGCTAATGGCCAAAATTGAAGAAATATGTTTTTCCTTCATGAACAGGGCCAAGAATGCCTACGCAGATGTGTTAGTCAGTCTCGCATCTTGGTTGTCCATTCTATAGGATGATATGGTGAAAGTGTCGATAACCTGCACAGACCAGCCAACACACTACATGAGCATAAAGGAAGCAAACTCCACAGAGGAGCTCCCATGGTATCATGACATTAAAGTTTACTTGGAAACTGGGAGTCACCATCCAGATGCATCAGCCACAGACAAAAAGACTATGGTGCTTCAAAATATGTGCTTGGAGCAGGTCGCTTATACAGAAGGTCTTACAATCAAATACTTCTACACTGTTTGGATAAAAAGGAGGCCGACACAATAATACTACAAGTGCATGTGGACCACACACGAATGTGGTGTTACTGGCCAAGAAAATAATGCTACAAGGTTATTTCTGGTCAACCATGGAGACAGACTACTAGCAGTTTATGCGAAGATGTCACAATTGTCAAGTCCATGGCAACTTCATTCATGAACCCCCGCAATAGCTCCATAACTTGTCGTCACTCTGGCCTTTTTAAACATGGGGAATAGATGTTGTCGGAGCTATCCACCCAGTAGCTTCTAATGGACATCAGTACATCTTGGTAGCTATTGATTACTTTACTAAATAGGTGGAGGCAGCTTCTTACAAGACAGTGATAACCTCAGTGACTAAAAAGTTTATCAGGAACAATATCATTACACGATATGGGGTCCCGCATTCAATTATTTCTGATAATGGGACAAATTTCACAGCCAAAAGGGTCAAGGATTTTCTATAGGAATTCCATATCAGGCATCACAAGTCCTCCCTGTACCATCCTCAGATGAATGGGGCTGTGGAATCCGCCAATAAGAATCTAACTAAGATTCTTAAGAAGATGACGAAAACAAATAAGGACTGGCATGACAGGCTCCCATACGCGTTGTGAGCTTACAAGACATCAGTCCAAACTTCAACTAGAGCAACTCCATGTTCTCTAGTGTATGGTATGGAAGTAGTCCTACCTATAGAGGTGGAGATACCATTGCTTAGAGTCTTAAAGGAAGCAGAGTTGGAAGAGGCAGAGTGGATTGAGGACTGCTTTGTTCAACTAAACTTGATAGATGAGCATTAATTGCAAGCTATGCGTCATGCACAATGCTATCAGAAACGGATGGCCAAAGCCAATCAAAAGAAGGTCCGACCTAGAAGTTTCTTGCCAAAGGACCTGGTCTTGTGAGCTATACATCTCCCTGATGGTAGTGGCAAGTTCAGACTCAACTGGTGTGACCATGCCGACCCGAGGGAGGCGGGAAGGAGGATCACAGCCATGCCAGGATGGCGACGGCGCAAGGAAAGGAAAAAGCAAGAAAAGGGAGTCGCCACCTAGTCTTTTAA
>JAMKQA010034489.1:0-13022 GCA_024699735.1 Posidonia australis | reverse complement strand
ATCTACAAATTGAAGCCTATTCAAATTCTAGTTATGCAGGTGATCGAGGGGACAGTAAATCTACATCAGGATATTGTACCTATATAAGTGGTAACTCCGTCACTTGGAGCAGTAAGAAATAAAATGTTGTTTCATGATCCAATATAGGAGTTGAATACAGAGCAATGGTTGTGAGATGATGTGGCTTTGATCCCTTGGAAAAGGACTTAATTTACAGGAAAAATAGACATCTACAAATTGAAGCCTATTCAAATTCTAGTTATGCAGGTGATCGAGGGGACAGTAAATCTACATCAGGATATTGTACCTATATAAGTGGTAACTCCGTCACTTGGAGCAGTAAGAAATAAAATGTTGTTTCATGATCCAATATAGGAGTTGAATACAGAGCAATGGTTGTGAGATGATGTGGCTTTGATCCCTTGGAAAAGGACTTAATTTACAGGAAAAATAGACATCTACAAATTGAAGCCTATTCAAATTCTAGTTATGCAGGTGATCGAGGGGACAGTAAATCTACATCAGGTTATTGTACCTATATAAGTGGTAACTCCGTCACTTGGAGCAGTAAGAAATAAAATGTTGTTTCATGATCCAATATAGGAGTTGAATACAGAGCAATGGTTGTGAGATGATGTGGCTTTGATCCCTACTGATAAAACTTGGTGTTCATATTGATCTTCCTATAGCCACGCATTGTGACAATCAAGCAGCGATATTCATTATCAACAATCCTACCTTCCATGAGAGGACCAAACATATAAACGTGGATTGTCATTATATCAGAGATATGGTGCTATACAGTCGCATTAGTACTCCTTACACTCAATCTTTTGAGCAGTTAGTGGATATCTTCACAAAGAGACTAAGTAATGGGGTCTTTGATGAATTATGTAACAAACTAGGCATATTAGATATATTTACTCTAGCTTGAGGAAAAGTGTTAGTGTTATATTTAGTGTGTTAATAGGTTAATGGACCTTGTATGTTATATCGATCTATTCCTTATAATCCACTATATATATATATATGTAATGTCCCTCTCTAATGAGAATAATCTCTTCTTTTTCAACACAATAGTTCTTGTATTTCTGTTCAAAATATTTTCAATAAAATTCTTACTTACAACTAAAACAAAAAAGAAGTCTCTTGTATTTCTGTTCAAAATATTTTCAATAAAATTCTTACTTACAACTAAAACAAAAAAGAAATCTTGTTGTGGCAATAATCATATGAATTTTGATTTTTCAAATGTCTTGTTTCTCCTTTCCCCTCTAGACCAACCTAATTTTCACGAACTTTTGCTCATTTTTTCTTCATTCCCAATACTTTCCATATATTTTGATTAAAATACTTCACAAACTTGAATCACTTCTTGCTTCGCTCGAGATCCATTTCCCAAGAAGTGTTGGATTTATTTGTTTGAGTCCTAGTACATGAAAAACAATTTTTTGGATTTGCAAACTCCTCCCAGCATACAAGACATTTTGTAATGTACACATACCAAATTATCATCCTTTTTTTTACCAGAACAACAAATTATCATCTTTCAACAATAATAGATTGCCTTCAACTCGATATCCTCTATTTTTTTTGCAGTGATTCTATTAATATTTTTTAAGGTGTTTCTTTACCACTGGTGTAAGGTTGGTCTCGATGCAGCAATCACAAAGGAAGGTGTCAAATGAAGCGTCGGCGGGAGTTGGAGCAACGATTGGAGTTGAGGCGTCGACGTTGGCGTCAACAAAGGGAGAGGTGTCGGTTGAAAGGGTGTCTCAATGCCTACAAATAAGGAACTCGACCACCTTAATGGTGAACCGCAAGGGAAGAGAAGAAGGGAAGCGAGAACAGTGTGCGAAGGAATGGAGGATCGCCGAAGGTTGTGACCGAGAAGCGACGTTTCGCTGTCGTACTTGGGTCGTCGGATTTGGAGGCTCGTCGAAGGAGGTATGTATGTGTAAGTGTGTGAAATGGAAGTTTCGTTTTTGGGTTCAGATCTCTTTTTTTTTTGGGTTCAAAGGTTGTGGGAGGAAGGAGAAGATGAATAGTATTTTTATTTTTGATTGATGATGGGAAAAATAAATTAATAGTGTTATTGCAAGTGAGTGGAATAACTTTGGTTATTTTGCAACTTCCTCCCTAGGGTATTAGTTTATTACAATAAAGTTGGATTTCATGTTTTAGACTACCTTTGTTTTAAGGAAACATCCATGATTCTTTGATGATGACAACATAATCCAAGATTTTAAATCTTCTAAGGTAGTATTAGGGATTTCATTTATTTTGGTATTATTCCTTAGATTGCATATAAGTCCCTGAGTTATGTAAAATCATGTGGAATGAAAACTAAGGATAAAAATGATGAAAATTTTGTAGATTATTGATTTAAGCTATTATGAATGCTAGATATTTGCATATTTGATTGAATTCATGCATATTCTCAGGAAGTTTTTATATTAAAGGTTTTATACCATACTTTTCCTATCCTAATATCATAATTGCATTTAGGTCTGAAATAGAATTATAATACTTCTAAAGGTTTTGATAATTTTATAGTAGCTCTAGAATTGTTGTCAAATTATGAACAGAAGTTTAAGGAGAAATTACATAAGAAACCTTGCATTTATGGTTATTAAATAAAATAGAATTTTACCATCAAGCCCTTTCCTTTAAAAAAAATTAAAGATGAGTCTAATTAAGTGAAAAGGATAAAAAGTAAAATGTCTATCACAATAAGATATGAGAGATAGAGAACAAAGTCTTGGCATATAATTCTTCAGAGTAATGACCCTAAGGGGGGATGCACTAGCCTGACGAGGTTTAATGTTAGATCTTATGCAGATCTAGTGGCAACAATAAGACCACAAGACTCAGATTTGATGTCTACTAACTAACACAGGTTGGTATACGAGATACTTACTAATGAACAAGAGTGAAATAGAATATGTAATAATGAGAGTGTGGATTAGTTGTATGCCAACTAGAAGATTACGTCATGCCAACGGTGGATGGTCCAAGGGATTTACTAAAAGACTGAAAGGAAATAAAAGTGAAAATATAGAAATTGCAATGTTGTCATAAATCTATGTTAGGCTAGGACTCCACATGCATACTGAGTTTTCTTAAACTCATACCGTGTTATAGTTTAATGTAGGTAATTAGATGTTCTAGAGAAACATTCCTAGGGTTTTGCATGGCACACAGCACGGTTCAACCAAGTACACATGGGACCTAGAATGTCATCGTTTAGCATTGTTGTTTCTTTTAAATCATGTAATAACTATGTAATAGACAGAGTTCAACAATTTAAGGAATATTTTGGTTTAACATTGATGTTCTCTTTTATTTGTTCATGATGTTCACGTCTACACAGAGCCTTTGTTGTGACTTCCGCTAGCCCATACAGGTGTCAACCTTACAACATGGTATCAGAGTCTAGGGTTCCTTTCGTGTATTAAGCCTAGGATAGTAATACCACTAAAAGTTAGTAACACATCAAGTCAGTATAGTCAATGCATGCCTTACTGTGTTTTGTTTCGGGAAACTTTAGGATAGCCAAGACAATCTATAACCCTAACTTTAGGAGAATTGGCAGTGACACCCTACATATTCCATATAAAGAGTACCAAGTGATGTAGGAGGTGCGTCGTAGGCACGAAGAAGAAAGACAAACTTAGCGAGTGTGACAACGTGCAGATAGGGCACAGAGGTGACTCGCAAGGGAATGTCATTGACGGAAGAGGGAGAGACGTCATCAAAATAAGCGTGAGAAGCACATGCATGCTTATTTGAGAAAGCAGCATGCAGGATTTAGCTCCACTGCAGAACAAGGATATTGGTGTCTGCCTGAGAAATTGCAAGAGGTGGCAAACCCTGAAGATCTCTGCATCTAGAAGGATGAGGAAGAGGGAAGTGTGGGGGATAATTTCCGCATATATCGCCAACGAAGTCAGGGATGGATATCTATATCCGATGATTCTGTTAAGGAGTGTCATAGATTCCTAACTACTTATGTGAGTTCTCCTAGCAAAACTTCTGCTTGGATTCCAAACCTGAAAATGTAACCATGATTGTAATACAACTATCTTTTAGTTGACGCTGTAACCAAACATAATAAATAAAAGAAATCTTTGAGTAAGGGCATTGTTTGGATTTCTTTGCACATTCTGATTTAAGGTAGTATTTTATTTGGATGTCAGAATGGTGCGTCAAGGACGTGGAAGGGGTGGGAATGTACATCTTGATAATAGTGTAGATCAAAATGGTAGTTGGAAAGAACAACGACAGTTTATGATGGAATCCATTGGACAATTGGCTCAGGCATTAAAAAGTCAAGCAGTCAAAAGGAAGCGAATCCCAAGCATGGATTTACTAGGGAAGTTTATGAAGCAAAACTCACTAAGCTTTGCAGGAGAAGTGGATCCAGAGAAAGTGAAGAGCTAGATCAATGATATGGAGAAGATTTTCAAGGCAATTAGTTGCCTAGTGGAGTGAAGGGTGGATTTGGCCACTTATCACTTTACAAAAGAAGCAAAACTTCTGTAGAGAGCCACACGGGAGATCAAATTTGATGAAGAAGTTGTTATTCCATGGGAGGAGTTCTTGGAAGCTTTTAATGAAAGATATTTCCCAGAGCATGTTTGAGAGAAGAAGCAACAAGAATTTTTTATGCTAAAACAGAATAAGTTGACATTGACTGAGTATATCTTGAAGTACAACAAGTTGGAGAAGTATTACCCTGGAGTTTACAGTACCCCTAAGGAGAGAGCGTCTAAATTCATTTCAGGACTAATCCTTGCACTTAGAACCAAAGTCAGTACAAGTTGACCCCAAACTTTGACAGAAGCAATTAGTTGTGCTACGATCCTAGATGATGACCATCAAGAGTGCATACAAGAGATGGAGAAAAATCGGAAGAGGAGTAGCAGTAACAACCCTAGTAATCAAGCAAAGAACAAATTATCTAGTAGAGACAAAACCTGAATGTTTAAGAAACAGATGACTAACCACAACTTTAGTAGTAGAGGTAGTTAGGGAACATGTCCTCACTACAACAAGTTCCATCCTGGTAAAGAGTGCTATCTATGCACGGATGCATGTCTAGCTTGTGGACAAAAGGGCCATTTTATCAGGGGCTGCCTTTATAAGAGGAGTGATGATAACGAAGGTTAGAAGCCATAAGAACAGTAGCAAAGAGTTCAAAGACGTGTGTTCACCCTTGATGTACAAGAGGCAGAGGAAAACAACGGAGTAGTGACAAGTACCTTATTAGTTTCTGAGCATACAGCCAAAGTACTTTTTGATTCTGGTATTACACACTCATTCATTTCATCAAGGTTTGCTAAAATTTTAGATATTCTACTTGAAAATTTAGATTATACCTTGAAAGTGTCAACCCCTTTGGGTGAGGTAGCAGTTGTAGGACAGTACTTTGAAGATATTTCTATTGAAGTAAATGAGTAGAATTTCAGTTTCAATTTAGTACCACTGCAAATGATAGACTTTGATGTCATTTTGGGAATGGATTGGTTGGCACAATATTATACAAGTGTCCAGTGCTAAGAGACGAAGATTATTATCGCAAAACCTAGGAAACCAGTGGTAGTAATTAGAAGGTGTAACCATGCCAGTGACAACCTCATGCGTGGTGCGCAAGGCCAAATGTACGAGAACCAGCGAAGTCACGGCAAAACAATAAAAACAATGATAAAATGTGAGAGTCGCCACCTAACCTACTTTAAGAACGGGAGACGAGGAAATCCGTTTTAAAATATTAAGACTATGCAATAAAACCAATGGAAAAGGTCAATCATGAACCAGAAAAATAGGCAAGGATCCCTATTACGCATGAGGAATGTGTTAGGCACCCTCATGCGCCCGAGAAATCGGTCTTTCATAGGTTTCTCATTTACTTATATGAAATGTTGGTTTTTCAGCCTTTTTCTGTACACCCAATGGCGATATGCAATGCGAGCTATATGCATGTGGTGTCTTATGCTAAACATGGGTAAAAGGACTACGGTGTGTGTCCTAATGCTCTGATAGATCACTCAAGGTATGGATCGAATACCGGTGCAAAGATATTTCACGGATATAACCATAGATCCAGCAATATCATGTGACTAACGTCTTTGCTTTGCTATATGCAAAACCTAAGCTATCATGCATAAAATAGAATGAAAACAGACTAGAGTGTTCCTGATGTGTCTAGGAGAAAACCCAAAGGAAACCAAAAGCAAAGCAAGTCAAGAACCATGCTAGATATCATGCCAAAGGTCACTGTTGGTGCACTAAAAACAGGCAAGTGTGCCTATCTGATGCACCAGTCTGGTGCGCCGACTGATGCGCCACCTATGTGCTCTAGTAAGGTGTGCCAGTAATGTGTGCCACTAAAATGAGACTCAGAAATCACAGAGCAACCAGATTGATATGCTATGAGATATGCAACACAATATAAAACCTTGCTAATATGCTCAAGACCATCTGAGTACGTACTCTAGACCTCTAGATAACCTTATCACATATGGATTCATCCCATTTCCATAAATCATAATGGAAAGAATGAAACCAAGACACCATGACATGGGTCTTTTGCTCAAGGGCAATAAGCCTCACATAAGACCACAAAAACTCCTATCTTGATAAAAGCTAATGAATTTCAACCATGCTACTTAGGTCTAGATTATGGACTGGTGCAAAAGAATTCTCTAGACAAAAGTCCAGACAGGCAACCAGTTTACCAAACCCTAGTGGCACGCCAACTTCACTAGATGCAAAACTAATGCAAATAGTGTTATTACATGATGAAACAGTGCAAGCATGAACATGGTATATCAGAGATCAAATGCTAGAAAGATCAGGATCCAAAACAAGCAGAGAAGCATACAAACCATGATGCAAAATCTGTTGTTTGCATCCTGTGACCAGACTAGTGTGCAAGCTTGGTGCGCCAGGATGGTGCTCTAGTGATGTGCTCCAGCCTAATGCGCCAGGTCAGTGCTCTAGCCTGGTGCTCCAGCCTGGTGCTCCAGGTTGGTGCACTCCAGATACTCTGTTTTAGACTGCAATCTGATTTCAAAGCCTAGACAAGTTGTGTGCAACTAATTATATTACTGATTATTCAGATCATTAACCTAGATGCCAAGGAACATAATCATACTAAATAATCAAGTCCAAAACATTCACATCATTCTCTCCTTATCTATGCATATTCATGGGTTCTCAAGGACTACAACTACCTTTGGAGGATTTTATGATTCATGTAATGATCTGACCGACCTAGAGAGCATGGAAAAATGATAAAGCATGCAAAAGGGGTGCATCACAGCTCATGTTCCATGGCTAGTGATTTCATAGGACTATGATACATTGCTCACAAATAAAATCATACAATGCATGAAATCATCATGGTAGACAAACAATAAACATATAAAAGAGCATCATAAACATCCAATTTAAACAAAGGATGCAAAGAAATGTCAACATACATACCTAATATCAGTCTAGTTGCAGTGTAAGCTTTGTTCAGAACATCATGTAAAGCCTATGTGAAAGATAAGTAAGGGAACTTACCTATTGTGTATTCTCCTTGGGTGGCTCGAGGCGTCTTCTCCTTGGTGCTTTAGACACAGCTAGGGATGTTCAGGGGTGCAAAAAAGGATGCTCAGGAAGTGGATGTGCTGGTTGCTAGAAAGTGGTGAATTGCTAAAAGAACCAAAATGTTGCTTATGGATGACCTTTTAAAGAGAATGTAATGCTTGGCCTGCAGCAGGCCAGAGAGGAGGGTATTGCACGAGACAACATCTATCTGTAACATTTCCTCAAACACCTCGCGAGCTTGGTCCATGTCACCAACTTTGACATGCACGAAAATCATTGAATTCCACGACATAATGTCTCTATCAGGACTGGCCTCGAACATACTCTCAATAGCATCGCCCACGCCCATACTTGCGTACCCAAACAGCATGGTGTTGTAAGACACCTAGTCCTTCAGAAGCATTTCATCGAACAGCTTTGCGGCAGCCTCAATTTCTCCGTGACGAACATGGACATTGAGCATGGAATTCCAACATGTAACGTCTTTTGCGCTTATTCCATCGAACATTCTGGCGGCACTGGTAATGTCGGAGAATGTTGACCACATGAGAGCAGAGCAGCGTAGACGAACAGGTGGCCAGAGAAACCGGTCTTCACTGTTCGGCCATGGAGTGCAAACCCAATGCCAGGAAGTGGGATTTTAGAAGCCGCCTTGAATAGAATTGGAAACTAACAGTTCTCCTAGAAAGCCCAGCTCTTGGAATTTTACGTATGTCATGATCACCTCAGCCCAGTTCCGACCGACAAGCTCTCGCTTTAGGATGAGATTACATCGACGAAGGTCGTTACCTCGTCAAGTGGAGCAAGCATATCGCCATTGAAGCCATTGCTCTGTACACCGATGGAAACGGTTCGAGTTTTGAATAAAACAGATACTGTAGTATTTATACAACAGTTCAATTCAAAGAATCTAAAATTTCATGAATATTCCCTCAAAGAGTTTGACGTCATGGATGAAAAATACGAATGAAGTACAGTATACAAATAAAGAATAGCCCAAGATCTGGTGCATTTGATTTCCTTCTTGAACCAATGATCAAAACAAATCTGATCTCGAAAATATACATCTCACAAACATTTAACTGCTTCTCATGGCGTGATGACACAAATTGTAGGGGGGTAACACAAGTAGCTCACCTCATAGGGAAAAAGAGGGAAGACCAAGACAGCGAATAGGAAAGCAAATGTTCCTGTATTTTTAAGAGATACAGATTCCATGGAAGACAACACTCTACCCTGAAGGTTATATGACAAATTTACCTTCAAGAGAAAAGACTCTGGCAAGTCCTTATTTCAGCTGCATGAGCACTGGTTATTTGTTGGCCTGATGGGCTTGCCTCAACAGTTTGCATCACAGAATTGAATAAGGTCTTTTGACACCTCAAATCCTCCACCTTCTTCAAGATCTCCTCGACAACCTTGAAACTCACGCTACCGGCCAGAATCATCTTACCAACAATAGTGCCAAAATTGGCCGGTGCAACAGGTAGATCGATAGCAATATCATCCAGCATTGACCCGTAGAAAAGACACCCGGTACCTATGTCCCTTGCCGTAAGTAATTTTGAGCAAAATAGGAAGCTCAGCAGCCCCACTAAAGAATCAATGCTTCGTGGATTTTCCTCCAATGCAAGATTGATGGCTTCTTTCACGACTTCTGGGTGGAAGTCTGGGCTCTTTAGCTCCTCCACACATAGGCGGGCTTCATTTAGATCTTTAATGGAAAAATACTCCTTCAAGAGAGAGATGGTTTTCTTCTGCAACTGGGCAATGTTGACGTTCGAAGCAGCAGTAGGCTTCTCTGGCGTTGCAAGAACAGGTGCCACAGGACCAGGTGGGTTTGTGCGAAAACTCTGAGATACAGGTTGGTCCATCAAACCCGACCTGGCAACTGGAGCTCCAGCACCCTGCAACAGTGCACTGGTCTTACCTGGCATCAGGCCACTGCTTCCTTGGGGTAACAGGCGTGAACTGACGGTTGATGGTTTGCTAATTAAGTTACCCTGGGGTCGAACACCCTTGGGCATAGATCTGGATCTTGGAATCTCCCAATTGTCATTATCTAGTCCAGGCATGCCTGGCATCCTTCTCATTCCAGGCATTCCTGGCATCATGCCTCCAGCACCAGGCCGACCAACAGATGTGTGTCCAGGGATCCCTAAAGCAACACCTCCACGGCCATTTCTCATGTTTGCAAGTACTCCAGGTCGTAGCCCAAGATTCTTCACAGCCTCATCGTGAATTTCAGTGATAGTTTTAGCTTTGATCTGCAAAAATCAGCAATTAGAAAAAGCATGACATCCTGAACTTGAAAAAGAGATTTGAGATTATTTTTAAATGTATAAACTTTTTGAGGGTGTCCTCTGGTTAGTTTTCTCAAATGTTGTGAAAAAAACAAACAGTATGATGTAAGTGAGCCAGGTTCATGTTTTCAGCAAAACTGGACCCAAAGGTGTCCTGAAAGACCGCAAAATTGAATGTTCTACAGTCATTACCAGGTACTTCTTAATATCCAAGGAGATCAAGACTTTAATACGATACATTTTCCAACTCAAGAGTCAAGACCAAAATATATAACTAAATCAGCCTACCACTCACCTCCTCACGACGGGGAACCCATTTGTTCGCACGAAGGTCAATGACATCTCGTACCATAAACCTCAGCCTTCGGGCCAGCTGGGCATTTGTTGTCAGCTCCTTCATACGAGTGAAGTAGAGATCATTGATTCCACAGGATCTAGGGCTTTCATCCAGCTGCTTACCAATGGTTCTGAAAAACTGGCAGATGGCCTCCACATTTTCCTCTTCAGGACACATCTTGTTGTCAGGACCCAGCAATTTCTGTTTCAAAAGCTAATAAGGCACTTAAGGACAAAAACCATTACAAAGGATGAGATCATGGATAAAAGAGCAACGAGATGCATTATTATAACCTGAACAATATGATGAACAATTTTCTCCGGCACCATTTTCTGCTTTAAAAGCTCTCCAATAAGGCGGATGTTGCCAAGTGTGCGGAGTTTCACAATCCTTTCTTTTTCTCTTCTGTCCACTTCCTGCTCAGGAGCAGTCATTTCTTTTATTTCATTCCTCAGAGAGTCTGCACCTTCAAATGCTTCCTGACAATTATTTAGGAGAATTCTCTTGAAAGTAATTTCTTTCCCACCAGCTTTTTCAGAAGGGAATGGAGGCAACTTTTCATTGAGATCAGAACAAAGCTGAGCATACATTGGACAAAATGTAGGCTCCAGTACCGCCTTGTCAAATATCAGTGTGATGATGTCCTGGATCAGGATTGAAATTAAAAAAGAAATTATCTCCAGCACACAAGGAAACCGTTGCCAAGGAAATCAAAACATACAAGCAGTATCAAAGTGGCAACCTTCAAAATATCTGGTGTCGTGATTCCAGAGTCAATTAATTGACCCTTGAGAAGATCAAATTTCTCTGGTGTCAGCTTGTTTAATATACTGCAGAAGGGAAAACAAATTCATTGTATGAACAAACTATCATCAACTTATTATAAATTAGCTGAATAGCAATTACAAACGAAAGAAAATATCTCTGGCATCAGCTTGTTTCCAAACTATCATCTACTTATAAATTAGGTGAATGGCAATTGTGAACAAAACCAAAATGCAAGACCCTAAGCAAAAAATAGTTGCATTAGCACAAGCATGTCCTTTCTAGCAATAGCCAAGCATAAATTGTGCAGTAGTCAGGAATTCAATGGTAATTACCCTTTCACAGTTTTCAAAACACGATCTTTCTCAGACATGTTGCCTCTCCGTGTGGACCATGGCACTTCAGCTTTAAGGAGTGTAGGGGCAGGTCCAACCTGATTCCAGCAAGAACAGCCCATGCCAGAGTATCAGACAAATACTAAAAATACAAGCTTGTGAACATGCCAATATAACAATTAATAGAAAGCACTCTTTTACAAGCTACATGACAAGGCAAAGTACTTCACAAGTTTACATGACCAAATTCGAAAAAGATTCCAGAAATATAAACCATTTTCATTCCCTAACATAATTTATTACGGAAATTCATGTTAATCTCTCACTGTTGATTCAACTGAAAAGAAAAAGGTGACCCAGTCAAACTGATACGAGCATCAGACTTGTAATTGTTGAAATCGAGTTGAAGCCCAATTGATTGAAGCTGAAACTTGTACTGGTCTACTCACATTGCTAGAACTGGTGTGATTATAAATTCACTTGTGCCAATATTCAGGTTGTACAATGCAGAGATCAAGTCGCCAACTCCGGCTAAATTCTTCCTAATATTTTAAAATCCTGGAATAATCAAGAACAAAATTCTATGTAACAGAATTGATCAGTGTTGACGTTGTGTGTTCAAGCTACCAGATAAAAAATATCCTGGTAAACTTGCACCTAACAGAAATATATTGCTAAAAAGAAACCATATCAGGCACTCTTTCTTACTATATTTTTTGCCGGGTGTGCAAGCATGCAATACTACATGACATAATCAGAAAATGAAATAGACAGTCACTTTCTTAGGAAAACATACAGGACTAGTCACTACAAAAAGAAGAGACAATGGTAACCACCATTGATTACACGTGAAATAATAGGTGATGTGAAACAACAAATGAGAATCAAACTACAATCCGATCCAAGATAATGAAAACGGATTACAATCCAATCTTCAAGGAAATCAACTAGATTCCAAAATAAGAGAAATTCCCATCTCTTTTCAAGAATATCAAACATCAATAACATCAAATCATAATCAAAACTGCAGAAGATTGAATCCATTATATAGAATATCCAATTACAAATTCAAATAAAAGATATAACTAACTCTACAACTAAATAGTAAGATAAAATAAGTAATTATATAAATATTATCTTGTTATATGACTTAAGTTTGCTAATGGGCTGAGGCCTTTTTTTTATCTCGGCCCGTTTGTTTTAAAAAAAAACAAAACAAAACAAAATATCTGTGGAAGAAGCACTGTAGCCGCGTCTTCGACCTCCCGACTGCGCGAGGGCTTCCGCTGTGCAGCTCCCGCAACCGCCAGGCGACGCATCGTTTCGCCTGCTGAAGCTGAAAGGAAGGGTCGCCCGTTACAGCCGCTGGTTCCTGCACCGTCCGTTTCTCCTCCGAAGGCGTTATACCTCTCTCGCATCCAAAGGCCGCCCGACCCTGCACCGTGCGTTTCACCCACGGAAGCTCTTCGGTCGTCTGTTGCGGGAGAATCTGAGCTCAGCGGAATGCTCAAAAGCTCACACGTGGAGAGAGGAGGCAGAACGTCTCTGCTGAACGGACGACTGTTTCGTCTGTTTTGGGTTTCGACAAGTTACACAGGCTCGTAACTCTCCTGTGTTTTAATCCATTGTTTAATGATGATTATTCTCTAAACCTGGGTGGTTCTAGTATAAATAGGTGGCTTG
>JAMKQA010034488.1:0-18139 GCA_024699735.1 Posidonia australis | reverse complement strand
TTCTATCAAGGCATGTAGGTTCACAAGTGTGTATAATTGAATATTTGACTTTAATAACTACTTGTCATATTTTCTTAAGTGATTATTAATCTTTAATCACATTTCATTTGTTATCATCAAAACATATTAATAGATTTTTCCAACAGGCCTAACATATTATTTATATCTAGGCAATATCTCTTATTTTTGTAGTTATCCTATTTTTTTTATATATCATATAATTTGTTTGGATAAATTGTTAAGAAGATATTACAAACATCTTTTTGGCAATTACATGATATGGCATATTTAACGACAGGTGGGAGTGTTGGAAGGTAAATTAATCAATTATGATTTTCAATGTCAATCCTTTTTTATTGGCACCATGGATGTATCATGCATAAATTGCTTGTTGCATACTATGTGACTTCATGTTATAGTCTGTTAGAAGAGGTTTGATGAGCTTTATATTATGTGCATTGCGTGGCCATAACCTAGGTTAGTTATTATAAATAAAAATTTATTTGTGAAAACTATTAAGAAATACGATCTTTCAGAATTTCCAAATACATAAGTGAGAGAACATTCCAAAATAAATAAGGAAAATTTTAAGAAAAAATGAAAAATGAAATTTGTTCTACCCTTTCGACAGCCTTCTGACATAGCAAAAAGTATGAGGTCAACTTACCATATATAAAGGATTTTAACAAAAAAAGATACCTACCAAAGCTCGACCAATCCAAATGAATCAAAGGTTATTAGAAATATGCAAACAAGATATTAAAGATTTTTAGGATAAAAGTGTCATCAAATCAAACTCCTCACTATGGAGTTGTACTGCATTTTATGTAGAAAATGCTGCAAAAATTAAAAGAGAAACCCTTAGATTAGTAATTAATTATAAACTACTTAATAAGGTTCTCCAGTGGAATAGATATCCTATTCCAAACAAACAATATATGATAAAAAATTCATAACTCTAAAGTATTTTCTAAATGTGATATGAAACTGGGATTTTAGCAAATTCAAATTAAAGACGAGGACAGATATAAAATAGCCTTTAAAGTCTCATTTCGTCATTTTGAGAAGAATGTTATGCCATTTGGATTTAAAAAAAGATTCCTTAGAATTTCAAAAAATAATGAAAGAGATTTGTAATCTTTATACTACTTTTAGTATTGTACACATAGATGACATGTTAGTATTCTCCTAGGTTGTTGACTAGAATTGAAAACATCTTAATATATGTTTCTCTGTTGTAAAATAAAATGGACTAGTTGTCTCTTCTGAAAAATGAAACTTTTTTAAACTTCAATCCAATTCTTAAGTTTCAAAATCAATTAAAAACGATCTCACCCAATAATAAGGTTATTGCTTTTGTTGAAAATTTTCCAAATGAAGCAAATGATAAAACACAGTTACAATGATTTCTGGGGTATTTAAATTACGTCTCAAATTTCTACAAAAATCTTACCTTTGACAAAAAGATATTAACAGATAAACTAAGAAAGGTCTCTCTAGAATGGACCACTCAGCATACAGAGGCCGTAAAAAAGATTAAGGGAAATGTTAAAATTTTACCGTGTTTAAATATTACAGATAGTAATGTCTTAAAAATTGTAGAAACAGTGACTTCTAACAAAAGGTATAAAGGAATCTTAAAGTAAAGGGTAAATACAAAGAACAACTAGTAAGGTTCACTTTTGATATGTGGAATGAAATCCAAAAAAAAACATTATTCCACTATACAAATGAAAATTTTAGCAATTTTTCTAACAATTACCAAATTCCAAGAAAATCTTTTGAACCAAAAGTTTCTTTTAAGAATAAACTAAGTCTGCAAAGTTTATTCTCAAAAAAGATGTTAAAAACCTAGCAACTAAATAAAATTTTGTTAGATGACAAGTTATTTTATCTATATTTGATTTAAAAATAAGGTTATTAATGAACACCAAAATCATCTACCTGAAGAGCATTTAACCAATGTTTTATCACAAGAATTTTTGTAGGAAATGACTTCTAATACTCGGTCTCAGATGCAGAAGCTCGCTCCTAAAGGTAAAGGAGTAATAACAAGTCCATAGAAGGACCAGAAAAGAGAAATTCCTTTGCCAAAAACATTGCTCTTGAAATGAAAATTCCATACTAATGAAACTAAAGTCATATTTGTTGATTATTCAGTTAAAAGTCCATTTATTGAAAAATATATATATCATGTTATAACTTTATAAATACAAGAGCTAAATACAAGTCTTGAAATATAGTAATACAATATTTTCTAAAAGGATATTGTTATATCCCGACAATGACGAAAAAGAATGTTCGATATTATGAGAAAATACTTCTTGAAATAGAAATTATCAAGATTCAACGTAGTTTCAGATGTCCTAACTCAAGAGAAAAATATGCATTCTTTAAAATAATAATTGAAAAGGTCATCCCTTTAAAAGAATGGAATAATATTCTAGATCCAAATATAGTTCGAAAGTTTTATAATCTAAACTTCCCAAGTCCCAAACATTAAAATTATTGGGATTATCGAGAAACCTGGGAAAAGATTTTTTTTTTCATTCAAAATAACTAGATGAAGTACTCCTAGTTTATTTGTTTCATGTATTAGTTTGAAAAATCAAATTGATCTTTCCTCACTTTTTGGGAAAAAAATTGTCCAATCAAGAAAATCTTACCTTAATAGCTTGGCAAATCCATTCATCTGAATGACTCAAAATTTCACTTTTAACTACTCCAACTATTTGAAAAACATGGAATCCTATAGATCATGAGGTGGGAATAGGGAAAGACAACTCACTCACTTCCTAGCTATTATCTCGACCGATGTATATTGATAAAATAATTGAATAAATATAATTTTCTTTTGTCTTCTAGAGGAAAATCATTCTAATGATGGTTAATAATTCTAAACCTCTAGCCTTACAATCATAGGGTTTTTCTTACTAAATCAAGAACTGACCAAAAAATTACAAATCTGTTTCCCATAAGTCACAAGTCACAACTCAAGCTCCTAATTTTTATGAAATGAACAAAATATTGGCTCCTGTAAAACCTGAGCCTGGCATCATCCTCCACTTCATGCTTACTGATCCACTTGCTAATGATGATTATTGATATGGTCTTGGAGATTACCTGTTTGATGATGAAGTATTCCATAATAGGGACACGTAATCTCCTTAGATAGTCAATATCCTATGGAGATGATTTAAAGGAAGAAAAGACTTAAAAAGACATCCAATATCTTATGGAGATTTCTATTAAGACTTCAAGAAAAGTAGATAAGATTTAAAGGAGTTTCCATTATGAAAAGTGTAATTCCACTAGCCAAAAGAGAATACCTTTACTATTCTACATTCCTCTTCATTCTGTATAAATAGCCACTTTGTCAAAGGATCATCGTTGGTGTGGAGTTGCAAGTGTGTGTAGAGTTGTTAGTAAGAAATGTGAGTGCTTTCCTTATATGGAAGAGATAAGCTTGTAAGTATTGAAAAATCTGAGATAGTAATATTTGTAAGACTTTCTCATATGTATTTGATTTTCGATTTGCCGATATAAACAGTTTAGGCTTCTTCCTGCATAAAAAACAAAATGTCGGCGTGTCTTAGAACGCTATGCTTCTTAAGAATTTAATTTTATTCTTTTTTCATTTTTTTGAAATCAGACCGAGGTATACATCCCACCACTAGGTGGAGTGAGAAAAGGCTCACATCTGTAGATGGAGGAAGAGACATATGTTCAAGTAAGTGAAAATCACCTTGGAAATTTTACCAATATTTTATGATTGACATTCGATGAGATTCAAACAATGGTTTTCTGAAATGTTAAGAGACAATACAATCAACGGAGCTATGAACTCATTTGTAAATTATATGTACAATCAATACATATGTAGCGTATATGGAAAATTCATGTTTTGGAATACATAAAACATCATATGTAGGAAATATTCACATTGATCAGGAATTCACGTTTGAGCTCTGGTATTCACATTCAGGAAAGTGCATTTGAATTTCGTTATTAAGTTATCGATTAACAAACTAATAACAAACTAGACCTAGCAAGAGGTTGCACAGCTATTGAATGGACTGCATTTTACGTCGATCTACTGGGCTTCGTCGAGGGTTCGACCCATAATCTCGTCAGGCCCAGGATAATGGCGTACAGAGTTCTGTAAAAAGGATAAAAAGTGAAGAAATTGGTTCTTCACTTTTTTGGACTCATCGTGAGTCCACTTGTTCTCTCGAATGTCTTGAGTTGCTAGTGTGCATGGTGCATTTGATAGAGCTTTCGACGTCCTTCTGTGTAGAAAGAATTAAAATAAAATAAAAAGAATTAAAATAATGGAGGAGGAGGAGGAGGGGACCGAACAAAATTTGATGTTATGAACAAAATTAATGTATAAACAGATCTCCAAGGAATCAGAAAAGCACTTAGTAGATCTCTAGCTGGTCTATTTCTCGTGTGAGCTATTCAATAATTTAAAACTGAAGTCTGCAACCACTTTGAAAAGTGGTAAAATTTCATTGCCGACGTATAGATGGTTGGGAATCCTACGAGCATTAGTAAAGAAAATTGATTTAAAACTAAATAAATAATTTTAAACAAATAAAATGTTTAACCCAACATTAAAGCCCATTTTATATATCCTAATAGAGTCAAAGTCTCTTGTGGTTTCTTCCCACATGTTTTTCGTACACTGTTGCCGGCAGAGAATGTGACCTTAACCAGGTCAGGAGTCATCGACATGATAAATATGTCATTGTTACTTTTTTAGGATTAAGTTAACAGACCAACGTTTTTAGTGATAAGCATTTGCATCACGACCAGCCTTTTCCAATCTGCCAGATATTCTTCGTGACATAATTTGAACAGTGTTACATATGGTCAATCAAGGATGGATTCAACAAAATTTTCTCCAAAAGGTGTAGACAGCTCTTGGAATGTGCTCCGTTGGGGTCATATCAAATGAATACAAGCCCGAGTTGATAGGTGTTTAGTTTTTTAGTTAATTATGTGATGAGCTAATCATGTGAGCAAATAGGGAGAGGTCAATTTGAGGCTGTTGTTTGCACTGACCTGCAACTAAACCCATCAACAAGCCTTCGTGTATGGTTTTAGTTGCCATCGGAATGTATACCATGGTTGGCCCTGCCAAACAAAGCATATGTACCTAAAATATTATTTATAACGGTGCATACGACATACGTTTAAGAAAGTAGATACATGATTTGGCATAAGTTTTTTTTGTTAACAGAAACTTTTATAATGATATGTCAAATAAATCTATTAATTGAGTCATATTATGTACCTATCGTGTCAGTCGTATCGATCATGTTATCATGTTTATCAAATTTTTTAATAATATTTTCTTATATTTAAAGAAAATTACTATTAATTATTAATAATATAATAATATTAAACATGTATAAGTTTTATTTGTATTCAATTTGGTTACAATTTGTAGAGTAAGCCATTATCATTGTTAAATGTGTAATAATTGGGTTAAATTGGTTCTAATTATGTTGAATCAGATAATAATTGTATTTAATGTATCAAAATAAAGTTATATTCATTAATTATAAATCACATAAATATTTCAAAATAATGAAAAAATATTACTACTAAATATTATCGTGTTGTTGTGTCGTATTGAGGATTGACAAGTCTAAGCCTACAATGACACAAAACTTTATTAATCTAGGGGTGGCATATGATTTTCTATTTCATCGTAAAGTACGTTGCATTCTTCAATGAAATTACTTTCATTTCATTATTTTTCTTGAACTGCAATTTGTAATTACTTTTGATTTCGTTATACAAAAAAAGACATGGTCTTTTGAAGAGAGACCATCTCATAATCGAGTCAACAGGTGACCAACATATTTAAACTTGATGATTTTAGTAGTGACAAATCATGTAACTTGTAGAAATCTTTCTATTTCCCTTTAAAATGATGTAGATATCAAAACATCTTCTATATATTATGGTAGGATCCACCCTTTTTTTCTCACCGCCATGGTGCCATATCACCATCGCTGATGGAGGTGAAACATTGGTAGGGTTCATTTAGAATTTGGGACAAGGATACCAACGATGGAGTTAAGATTTTCCATGACACAGGATACTACATAAAGTATAGTTATTAAAGAAGAGGTAAGACTAATTATTGAGCAAGACTAAGGTAAGATTGCTAAACATGAAAATGAAAGAGACTCATGGCAGGGATGGTCGATGGATGTAGGATGTGTACAGACTGATGGTCGATGGAGGAGGCAAAACCAAAGATTATTGAGGAAGACAGTAAGACTGAGGATCATTGAGCAACATAGCGTACAGACCGACGGTCAGCAAAAGAGGCAAGACTGAGGATTATTAAGGAAGACAATAAGACACAGAATTGTTGAGCAAGACCGACGGTTGGTGGAGCATAGCTACATAAGGCACCAAGGCACACTGAGGATTAAAGAAACTGAGGAAGCGACAAGCAGCAGGACTAAGGATTATTGAGGAAGACACTACGGTAGCCAACATCGTCACCACTTTACCAACATGACTACGATGGTTTACAAAGAAGGCGAGACTGTAAAGGGGGTGAGCAACAGAGGCAGAAGGCTAGGGCTATGGTCACAGAATGTGCACAGGGCTATAAACTTATGGAGCGCGAAGGCGGATGGCTGTGCCACTGCGTAGGCAGAATGGCAAATGGGTGTTTGCCATGGCCAGTGAATCCTTTTGCGTATGCATGCAATGTGCCCTAATCCTTATTCTTCTTCTTTTTTTCATAAAATTACAATTGTAACCATATAATTTTTCACAATTCCACCCATGAGATCATCAAAGTAAAACATTCTACAAAAAGGTTAAAAGTTATTTAGATCAAGCCTAAAGGTTTCAATTAAAAAGATATAAAGATGATGTATATCTTCCTGTCATTTTCCTCGAGGTAGGTAAATATATAGAGAATAACCTTAATAAAATGCAAACACTCAAGTCTACTGTTAAGGTCTATGATTTAGGTAACAGTCCAGGATAAATAACATTTCTGTTTGAAACATATAAATAAGATTTTTCAAAATTTTCCGCGATATAAAGGGCATTCTTGATGTGGCATACTTGCTTGACAATTGTTGGGAATGAACTTCTCTGTCTTGTTAAAAGAAGATGGAATGGTCCTGAATCTTGTATATTATGCAATATGCATAAAGAGACTAATAACCATTTATTTATAAATTACTCGTTCATATGGCATGTTTGGAGATTTTTCTTGTCTTCTGATTTATATCCTGGTTATTTTAAAATTGCTGATCTTTTCCATTCTATACCTCCACTTAGATTCATGTTAAATAAACATGGTTGGACTGTTTTGCTTCAAGCTATCCTCTGACTGACTTAGAAGGAAAGAAACAATAGAATTTTCAGGAATATTAGCAAGTCACATATTTTAATTCTCTATGATATCATTGTTCTAATGCAACATTGGACAGAAACTCTTGCAACAGGGTTCGAGAAAGAGGAGCTTCTCCAATCTATCTCTTCCATGCACAATGCATGGACCGTGAGGCCTTGGTCACGACACTCTGATCCTGACTCTAATATTTCAACTGGAGATGGACATGAAGGATAACATGGCCAGCCAACTTTGTAATTTAATATTTTTGATGTTATAAATGGATGTTAGTACAATGACATGTATGATATTGGCACGAACTATGCCTTGGTCATTTGGAACTGTTGGTTCCTAATTTTGTATAATTTTGGACATGTCTTTCCCTTGATGGTGGTTTTCATAGCCAAAAGGTTCTAATGAATATAATTTTCCGTTATCAAAAAAGAAAAACTTCTCTGTCTTACTCATGTCAATCACTTAGCAGAAACTAACATTCATCCAACCAATTTACACCCGAAAGGTGAAGAGAATTCTTATATTATGTATGTTCACTTTGCTACTGGAAACTATATAAGCTGATGTGTTTAAATCACTTAAATGATGTGATAAGTTAACCACATGCGTTAACGAAAAGATTAGTTTTGAGGGTTCGCTGAATTGACTTGCAAGCCCATTGCCAGAACGCCAGTCCATGTCTATCCACCAACGTATCAGAAACAAATTAAAATTTTCGAGATATGGATTAATTAAGTCAAGCAATCAACTGACTAATTAAAGTCTTGCAAGGGTTCAGACTTTAGAAGTTAACCGCTCGCCTAACTTAGTGGTTATCCATACACACCCATCTCCTTAAACTAAAGGCAGAAATGGGTCACGAGAGACAATAACATCAAACCAAAACAAGCTGCTCTTTACAGGCAAATAGAAAACATGTATGCATGCTGTTCTAAATGTCCATTGATGCTGCCAAAGATTCTACGGCCCACATGTGAGATTGGATTAACATGGAGATCGACTGATATGATATATATGGAATGATTGATTGATGTTACTTAGCTATCTACCACAAACAAATATCTTCACCATCCTTGTTCTTCTTTTCCTACTTTAATTTCTTATCAACAACATCCCAAATGTCAATCTTCTAACATGGATCTGATCCTTATCTCTTCATATTTACCGTTCAATACAAAAAATTCACCATAAATCAAGATATACTTCACACGTCCAATCCATTAATATGTCCTTTGGTCACAATACATAACGTAAACTCTGGATTTAATGACTTTTCTCATACAAAACTCACTTTAGAAACTTACGTATATATGGTTCTTCCAGTTGGAAAGAGAAAGAAGAAAGAACTCGGTCAAACATTCACTGTCTTCCTGAACACGGGAAGATCGACATCATATTCATATCCCAACTTCATTTTTACTCCAATCATAGATGATAAGCTCGGAAAAAGAGACCTTTTGGAGTGCATACAAGTCAAGTATATCATTCACACACTACCCTGGAAATTCTTATTTCGAATTCAGCAAACTTTTTTTGTTTTTGATCTGGTTAAATTGAGCAAACTCATTTCATCAGTCCCATAACCATCTGTATTTAAATTGAGGTACGTGATAGGGTGTATACCTGCATTTAAGCACTATCTGTTGATAGGATGTAAACTAGTTGGCTTCTGTATTTCATTGGGCTTAAATCCTAGCCGTTGACTTAGACCATCAAGATTAACGCATGCTGATATCGAGCGAGCCGTCGAGCCAATTACAAGCCTCAACGACATGTGTGGAACATAAATCATCAATAATACTAGATTTGTTAACACATGTTATATAAGATATCGTTAAATATATCTTGCTGGTGGCCTAACAAGAATTTAATATGTAAATTAAGGTGTTTATTTGAGCTTAAACACAAACATTTTAATCAGATCATGATAGATTCCTTAAAAACTAATTTAACTATAGCTACATAATAAATTAAGCTTGAAAGACATTGTTTAGCCAAATAGATTTGCCAACACAAACAACTTAGCTAGACATCAGACAAAGCTTCAAACCGAGCAGAGCTGAATTTAGCTCATGATCAGTAGATTCTTGAAGGAGCCAGAAACTAGTATGCTGCCAGCAAATCAAGATAGAATAGAGACGATCATGTCAAAAGCAAAAATAAGAATATGAGGAAGGATGCAGCCGTCAAGAATGGCGCGTACTTTTTTTTCTTGGCAGCTAATGTAATGACTTCCCTTACCCTTCACGTAAAGAAGGGGAGTCTGCAAGGATGATAAGCACTGGTAGTGTACGCCTCGGAATTGGGAACTGGGAATAAGAAAGAACGCCACGGATTGCTTGCACGGCGACCATACACAACGAAAACGATGGCAACTAACGTGCATCATTCTATTGCATGCCCCATGCAGCAATATTTGATCACCACGTCTTCTTCTTCTTCTTCTTCTTCGTATTCTTCTTCTTCTCCCTATGTATAAACAATTCTTCTCTTTGCTCTTGGCATTGGGATCACGTGCTTACACGTGCACGGCATGAAAAACGTCGCACGAAGAACTAGTGCCAAATGCGTCAAGCAACAACCTCCCAAATACAAGAATTTGGAATAGAATATGTGGAATTGTGGGAGAATGACAGGGGAATTTGGGAATCCCACGGCCGATAGGAGAATCCCAAACTCATTCAGTTTTCACTCCACGAAGGCTTATGTTAATTAATCCGGAGTACGACGTGAAACTAGGAATAATAAAGTGGACTCATTGGGATACCAATGTTTCTTGAAGTGTAAGGGATTAGGAATAAAGGGGGGAAGATTAGGAATAGGAATAGGAATAAAGATGGGAGGCAGAGGAATGATGGGTGCAGCCTTTAACTTACCGTGGGGTCAAATTCGTTGACTCAACACGTCTAGTCCTCGTGTTTCTTTCCCCTTGTCTCACTAACAGTCCAAGAGACAAAGAGATGGTTCCTATTTAATTATTCTAAGGGTGACTGTTTGATTTTGGAAGTAAGATTTGGATTACATCTCATGTACTCTATACTATTCTAATTGGAGTGTGTCCTTTCACTCCGAAGGTATTTGTGAGTGCACTTCACGCGTGTATACCGGGATTACCGAAGATAACGATATTCCTTTCGGAAAAAGTACCTTCAGAGGCTAAACAATGATACTTATTTTTAAACATTCATGTAAGAATTATCTGTACATTTATGATTTTATGAGATGTCCTTGAAGAGGCAAAATAAGATAATAAATTAGCTAATTTAGCTTATGATATTTCCTTTAGACGTGCAAAAAAAATTGGAATGTATTATGCCTGCAATATGGTTGAAGTTGTTTGATATATCTCACATTTTAGAAAGATTGCCAAAATCTATTGAAATGTATACCATGAATTAATCTTATTTGGTAAACTATTGTCTAATTATGCTGAACCTTAGACCCACTGATTATGTATTATCTTGAGATAATTTAGAGATATTTTAGCTTAAGATATTATCTTGAAATATTTAATATATTATCTTAAGAAAATAGTCTTTTAAGGTACATGTGTAATTTTCTTGTCACTGTGTCTTTAGTTCTCCTATATATGTGAGGGAAAAACTTGTGATTTTAGGCAAACAACCTTAGAGAGTTCATTCTAACCTTAGAGAGTCTTTTGATGTCCTCGGTTCTCTTATTTTAAGATTAGAGTTTTCGATCTTTTCTCTACATCAATCTCTTGTACCTTATAACCATCTTTAATTACAATGAAATTTCTTTTTCTGTCTCATAAATCCTTGTATTTGATTGTGTTCTCTTCTATTTGTGTTTTCTCTATTTTTTCTTTATCTTTTGATTAGTTATTCGTAGTGCTAAAGAGGAATCTGTTGGATCCTATTTCCACAAGATTAATGAGATCCTATCCAAATCCCCAACAAAATCTAATGGTGCTTCGAGAATTACATTGATTAAGTTGCAAATAATTTAGCAATCAGCAAATGTAAGATGTCATTCTTATCTGTAATTTGGACTAGCAAAATGAGACTCATAATTGAAACAATTAAAATGATTCACATGACCAATTTACACATGACTTGCATCTTTAAGCAATGTGGATGAGTTGAAGGGTATGTAACAACTATGGCTTCTCAAATACAGCCTAGGGTCTCATTTGGGGACATGATTTTAATTTAATACATAGATTTTCCACAATGGGTTGTGAGATTCACAGGAGAAATAATTGGATTAATAAAAAGAAAAAGTAAGGAATAAATAACAAAAATTCTTGAAAAAATATGTAAAAAAAAATAAGAATATCTAGAATAATTGAAAAACGAAAAAAATAAATAACAATTCTATCATGGGACCCAACCATTGTGAACCGATATCAAAATTGAACCATTGTGAAAATACTCCCTAATTTAATATTAATCAAATTAGTGCAACCTCGTGATTTACCAGATGATGAACCCTTCAAAGCTTAAGCCAAATGGAGAAAAAAGAAACAATAAAAAGCAATTTGGAATTAAAACTAGATCATTGTATGTAGCAACTAACAGACTTAGGTATCATTTCGTAAACTAGTAAAATAAGTGTTGAAAATAAGCACTTGTTACTTATTTAAGTGCTACTAATTATGTTTGGAAATCACTAATTGAAGTGCTTATTTAAGCATTGATTCATGCATATTGTTTGGTAAAAGTAAATAATATATCAATTTTGTCCTTAATCTCTAAAGGAATTCAAAATAATAATTACCAAAATAATATATAAAAATACCCTAATAAATATATTTATTTACACATACACCCTCATAAATTCATATAGATATATTATCATAATCTTTACACATAAAATATGCCACTGTATGTACAAAATGATAAATGATATATAAGAAATATGTTATAATTCTATTGGACTGAAAATATACCATCAAAACACATTTTTATATAAATTATGGACCTACATATATTGTTTTCTAAAATGATGAATGATAACGAGATTTTTGCAATTGTAAATTATATTGAATTTAGTTGTAGGTTCATACGAATGAGCACTTACAATACTATTTTGATGAATAAATAATTTTAAAAACCTTTTATAAATCATGGGACATAGAAGCAATTTCACTAAAAAAAAGTGTGGATTAAGATAATTACTATATTGTTTAAAAAATATTGGAAAATATAATTTTATCATTATGATGGATTAAAATGTAACTTTTACATAGATTTACACACAATAAGGGACGTTTTTTGTAAATTATCCAATGAAGGGTAATATGGTAAAAACACATTATTATTTTGTAAAAATGTATATTGATTATAGGACTAAATATTTATGTTTTTGAGTCAAGAAATCAAAGGATATATATGGTATTTGAAATGATCTTAATCACTTAGTTTCAAGTGGCAAAAATAAACAAGATGGGATTGGTTATGAAATTTCAATTTAAGTAACTGCTAATGGATAAGTCTTATATCCAATAGTGGTTAACCAACATCAATTACTTATTTAAGCAATAAGTACATAAATAAGTGGTTACTAAACAAGTCCTAATTACATTTTATATACAAATCCTTCTGACCTAGTATTGGATTTGTAAGGATTCTCATCCTCAACAATAATTGAATTCCAAGTTCAGGGATTTCAAGATAATCTCAAGTATCTTAAGTATTAATTGGAAATCTAGAGAAAGTCCCACCTTCAAAGGAAATCGAGTTCGAAAGCTAAGTTGAATGAGACTTGGGGTGCACCTGGTCATACTACTTTAAGTTTTCTGGTTCTCAAGTTCTTCGATCTTCTCCAGTCGGTTAATGAAGATCTGTTACTTTGGACCCGATCTCCATTGATTTCTAAGTGAATTCTCATATTTTCAAATTCCAATCTTTTTTAAAAAACTAATTCTCTAGAATGTTAGTTACAACCATATATTCTTCCCTTGATACGCTCACTTTTTCAGCCTTCACGACAAGTACTAGAAGATGTTTAGCTTTAGGCACGCATATGTGAGATGCGGTGCTCCTAACGCAACAATCAGTCAAGAAACAATAGAGGGTCTAAGAGTAGAGTATGTGTGCATATTTTGAGATGTGCAAAGAGCATGTACCATCGGATGACAAGTGTGACCATGCCAATCCGGAGGTCCGGCACGGAGTCGCGCCAGAGGGAGGAGATCACAGCCATGTCAAGTTGGCGAAGACACAAGAAAAGATAATAATAATAAAAAAGGAGTCACCACCTAGTCTTTTAAGGGAAAGGCGAGGAAAACAAAAAAAGATTGAATGCATGAGATGCAGAAGCAAGGCCAGATATCTGCTAACTAGATGATGGGTAAGGATTCCTATTACGCACGAGGAAGGTGTTAGGTAACCTCGTAAGCCCAAGAAACTCGATCTTTCTAGTCTAATTCGCTTGCATAAAGGCTAGATGAATGTTTACTAAACCTAGATGGTGCACTAAACATGCTAATATGAATGCCAAGATAAAACGGGATGGATGTGCAAGATGGTATGTGTGACCATGCCAGACCCGAATGGAGGGGAAAGGGAGATCACAGCCATGCCAAGATGGCAAAGGCGCAAGGATAGGATAAAAGAAAAAGAAAAGGAGTCGCCACCTAGTCTGTTAAGAGAAAGACGAGGAAAACCACAAAAAAGGTAATTGCTTGAAGTGCAGATGTGAAGGTTGGATATCTGCTAACCAGAGGATGAGTTAGGATTCCTATTACGCACGAGGAAGGTCTTAGGCACCCTTGTACGTCCGAGAAACTCGATCTTTCTAGCCTAAATCGCCTGCTAAGGCAGAATGATTGTTTGCTAAGCCTAGATCATGCTCTGAACATGCTAATATGAATGCCTAGACAAAACCAGATGGATGTGCATGATGATATGCACAAATTGCGAAGAAATCCACATAAAACAGGTAAACAACGACGTGTGAGAAAAATCACATAAAATGACGATGTTATTGGACCGATTGCTTAACGAAACCCAAGTGGATGTCAAACGATGAGCAATGGAGTCAACCCAGACCCTCGAAATCGTAAAAAGGTCATGAAAATCGAAAAGGAGAAGATAAACTGCTAACGAGCAATGTGGGCCTTTCGATCAGTTCATGTACGCCCTTGGGCAACGAAAATCCAAATTAAATCAAAAACCCAAAGCACGAGATTAAATAGAGTCCAATCTAATGCAAGGCGAGAGGTTTCAAAAACACGGAGAAATCACAAAAGGAAACGCCGAAAAAGACACAAGTTCAATTAAAATGAAGAATCGATGAGAAAATGTGTTGAAAACAAAATGAAAGGGATAGACAAGTGTCTAAATGTGTAAAAAGTGTCAATGGATGGCTTGGACTAGGATTAGGAAAGGCTGAGTGCAAAATTAAAATGCGTACACATGGATTGAAGACCTGGGGGCAATTTGGTCATTTTCATGGTTGGATGTGATAAACGCAAACAAAGGGGTAGTGCATGGACTAAGATGTGTACAAAACATTTAGAAAATGTTGTTTGCAAGAAAACATGAAAAGAAATAAAATGACATGACGTAAACACAATAAAAGACAAATATGGGGTTTAAAACGCAAAATTCACAGAAAGGATAAAGACCTGGATGAAAATTACATTCACGGTTTCCATTCTAGCATGCAGATGATCTGTCCAATGTTAATGTGGCACTAAGATGTGAAGACTGCACTTAGGTAATTTCCTGGAAATTCAGGGTCTAAAGTGCAAAATTCGCGCTTTTGTGCAAATGTGGTTAAAATGTGAGACTAAAAATCAAATCTTAGTGAAAACATTATTTTTAAGTGGGATCTATGATTAAATGCAAAATGTGCAATGCAATGTGTAACAAATATCTAAAATATGCAAGAAAACATTTAAAACCCTAAATAATGGACTTGAAATCAATCTAAGGGTCTAAACGTAAATTGTCTGCTCAAGAATTGTTTATTATAGAGTCAGGGACTTGTGTGCAAAATTCCAGGGTCTGATTGTGATAAGAAAAGGATTCCATAAAGATCAGTGTAATTATGCAAAATCTCAGGGTTAAAATGCAAAATTCACAAGCAGCAACTCATTTTTAATTTCCTAGGGATTTAATGTAAAAGGTCTGGGCCAGAATGTGATAAATGTTGAGTTTTAAATATGATCAGAGTAATTTTTAAAAGCTTAAGGGTCCAGTATGCAATTTAACAGGGAAAAATCCTTTAAAAATGTTTCTAGGGGTTTAAATGCAAATTCTCTGGACTTAAATGTAACGAAAATATGAAACAGGGACCTATATGTGGTAAAAACATGTATGAATGCATTAAGAAATAAAAATTAAATTATGCAGGGAGTTATATGCAAATCTTACAAGAATGAAAGTTACTTAAACTATAGGGACTAAAGTACAAAAATGCAGGACTTAAGTTAAGTAGAAAAGGACTCAAATGCAATGATATAAGGACCTATGACTAAAAGCTAAAACTAAAGGGTCTAACCTAAAAGAAATCTCCTTCAAAGTGCACCAGCGCTGTGGACTCCGGCGATGGCTTCGGCAAGACACTAACGACGGCGTGACGACGGAGGGACGCTGGCGGTGGTCGCGGAAGCCTGAGGGTGACACGATAAGACTCTCTAGTGCCTTGGATGGGGTTGGGGCAGCTTGCGTTGCTCCCCCCACCTCGCACTCCAGCGAGGCGTTCTGGATGGTGACGACATGATGGCAGCGACGCTCCGGCGACGGCTGAGGTTATGCAGTGGTCGAGAAAGCACCCTGAAGGCGCGAGGAGGTTCCCAGGGGTGTCGCAGATGGCTGGGATGGCCTGAGGTGGTCCACCCATCCCCCTCACCGGAGGAGGAAACGACGGAGGTTGGGGTGGCGTTCCTAGCTTAGAATCGATGGAAAGGTAGCCATGTGGGGTGTGCGGTGATGCGGTGAAGTCTCTGGAGGTGTCGGTGCGGAGCGCTGGCGGCAGGTGCAACGCAGTGCCTCTTCGTCTACGGTCGACGGCGATGGCAGGGACTGTGACGACGGCGAGGGTCTCCCAGGGCAGAGCGGGTCTAGAGAGAGAAGGGGAGGAGGAGAGGGAAGAAAGGAGAGGAGAGGCCCCCGAGGGGCCTCGCTGGAGGCCAAGCGGCCTGGGACACCACCGGTGGGTTGAACCCACCACCGGCGGAGCGCCGACGGCAAGCAAGGAGAGGGGGAGACCTCTCTGTCGTGGCCTAGGAAGGACCTAAACACCCCTACATGTCTACTGCAGAAGCAAGGAAAAGAAAGGGGAAGGGGTTACCTGTCGCGAGCTGTCCTCTCCAGCGTGGTGAGCTATCGAAGACGGCTGGGAGCGACTCCGGCAATGCTCGGTTAGGGGATTCCGGGATGCCAAAGACAGAAGGTTCTTGTTGCGGCCTCTAGGGTGTGAGGAGGGTAGCTTGGGCTCGTTTGACCGGGGGGAGATCGGGTCCGCAAGATGGGAGAAGATCCTCTTTCACTAACGGCGGCCGCGGGGCTTTTAAGCTCCAGCAGGCCTCTCTATGCCGTCCCTTCCTCTCGCGGGCACCCCTCGCCGTTGGATCAAGAGGGAGCTTGGGAGAGGAAGGTCCGGCGATCTTGCTGATGGAGGATCGCACGCCGGAGATGGAGGGATTGGCCGCCGGAGATGGAATGCCGCTGGCGGTGAGCTCACCAAATTTATTTTCCAGTTTTCCTAAGTTTGTGGTTTAAAAACTTTGTGGGCCTATTGGGCCTAGGGTTTCTGCGGTTTTTTTTATTTTCTTTTTTTAGTTTGTTTTGATTTTGTTTTTTAGAAATTTTATGGCTTTTTAGGGTTTTAATTTTATGGTTTTACTTAGAGTTTTGTGAGTTTAATTTAAATTCTTAATTTTATAATTTAGTATTTAATTAAGGTTTTAATTAGTTTAGGTTTGATTTTCCATGATTTCTTAGGTTTTATAATTGAGAATTCATTACGTAATCTGGATAAACTGGGATTTGAGGTTATCGGTGATTATGATAGATGTGTGTTTATTTCCGTGGTTGAGTGTGTGGTGTATAGGATAGGCAACTACTGTAGGCGTAGGTTCTAACCACATCTTCTAGGCATGGGTTATTAACGAACGTTTCTAGTGCGAAATATCGACGCGCAACCCTGGTACAGTAAACTGTTGCAGTGAACGTTGCCTAACACTAACCGCTTTTCCTATCGACGCCACCGCCTGTCTCGTCCCTCTTCTGCAGTGCCATCGAGATTCCCAAATGACTAGGGATGACTTGGGGTGTTTAAAACCCAAGATGCTTGTGTTGGGGAGGAGAGAATGAGTGGAGAGTAGTGAGGAGAGAAAGGAGGGGGTGTTTCATCGGAGATCCTTACACCGCTGGAGCTCAACCTCTGGGGAACTCATCGGAGGACCGCTGTCGGAGGAAGAGTGTCGTTGGAAGTGGAGGTCATGTCGTTGGAGTGGAGTGGGCATCGTTAGAGAGGAGAAACTCCAGTTAACTCCAACTATGTACGCATTCCCTCATTTTATCCCTGAAAATCATGCTTAGAATTGATAAAATGGGTAGATTTAGCGTGAATCACATGAGATCTATGGATCCCCATGCATGAATGCCTGATATTGGATTTCCTGTGGATTTTCTTAGTGTTCATAGAGATTTATAAATACGTGAATATGCATGCTCTGAATGTTTAGAAGTAATCCATAAATGTTTCTATGAGTAATTGAGAATTTTACGAGATTTCTCCGTCAATTTTTGGTTGGGTTTCAGGTTTCTA
>JAMKQA010034486.1:0-15688 GCA_024699735.1 Posidonia australis | reverse complement strand
TAGTTGCATTTAGGGTAGCTTTGTGTGAGGCTATTAGCCCTTGAACACAGGGTTTACCAACACTTGCATTTAAATCATGTTTTAAAGCATATGCATGATTTGTTTCTTCGAGGCTTTACGAGCTTTCCCAAATGCATTTATTGAGATTTCAGCTTTCCTGAATGCATCTTTTCAAGCTTTGGCATTGCATCTTGCCTTGTTATGATCCTTGCACCTTTTTGGCCCACCTAGGTGCACATAGGTGGCGCACCAGATTGACTCACAAATCTGGTGCACCAAACCAGCACACTGCCTTGTTTTATGCATGCAGCATACTTTGATTTTGTCATGTTTTCTCAATCGGTTTCTTCCGCATTTTCCCTGGTTTTTCTCCTCGATTTACTAGGAAGGCACACTTTGCATCTTTTGCTGTTTTATCGCTTTTCTTGCATTTGCATTTGCCTAAAGAGCGATGATGATAAATCACTCAGAATGATGTAACTTTGATTACACTTATGCAATATCCTTGCATTATGCAATTGACCCAGGATAAAAGAGTGATATTCCTGAGCATAGGACACACCCCGCACATCATGCACCCTATTAGCATAAGGCACTTAAACATGGCATGGCATATCACCCTTGGGCGTATAGCAAGAGGCTGTAAAGCCGACATTTCATTGGAGAAATCATAGAAGACCGATTTTGTCGGGCGTGCGAGGGTGCCTAACACCTTCCTCGTACGTAACTGGGATCCTTACCCACATCTTTTTGGTTTTCGCAGACTTGTCCTAATTGTTTTTGCATGATTTTTCATGTATATGGTTTTCCTTGTCTTCCATAATAGACTAGGTGGTGACTCCTGCATTTTGCATTTTTTTTGTTTTTCGACGTGATTTTGCCAACCGATTTCGCATTCTTTTGCGGGATCTCCTCGCCGGCATGGTTATAGTGGGTGTTGGTGTGGCTCTGACTTGTTAATGGTTGTTGGCTTGTGGTGGTGGTGTTGGGTTCTGAGGGAGCTCTGGCTGGCTGGTGGTGGTGAAGTGGGAAGTGCTCAGACGGGAGCTTTGCTGGAGGGGGCTAGACGTGCTCTGGCGCAAGGCATTTAATGTATGGCCTAGAGGGGACGTTGTGCGTGTTGGATGGTCGGAAGTAGTGGAGGATGGCCGGAATGGATGGTTGGCAGTGGTGGCAGCTCAGGGACGGCTGGTGCTCGGAGTTGGGAGTTCCAAAAGGGCTAGCGATCCAAGAGAGAGTGGTTGTTGCTATGGGGAGGTCATTTGGAGGAGGTGGTGGCATGTGCAAGTGGGTGGCAAGGCATGGGTCGTCGGCGAGAGTAGGGGCGGCACGGCGTGGCTATGGCAAGGTGTGGCGTGGGCGACTGAAAGGACGTTAGGCATACCAGGACAACAGCCTGAGTGACGTAGCATCGTGGTTTGTACAAGGTACGATGACAGCGACGAGTCGAGCAACTCGCGCGGGACAGCCCTAGTCCTCACACGTATCCACGACGTGCGATTAGGCTGCGCAGTCGGGCCATGCATCCCATTGGCACAGAGCACACATGCTGGATTTTGGTGTTGGGCCTGGTGTTTAGGGTTTATGGGTCAGTATTTAAGGTGTTTGGGTTGGTTTAAGTGTTTTAGGCTAGTTTTGGGGTAAAATGGGGGTGAAGTGCCTCAATGCCGTCGGAGTACGTTCTCCTAGAAGAATTCATCGTTAGTGGCTGTCAAAATGGAGTGTCTACAGAATCCTCACCCTGAACGAGGTTGAGAGATGTAAGGAACTGAAACTGATGCTCAAGGTTGACAAAAGACACACCATTTGGTAGCCCACAGGAGGGTGGTATTTGCTATTGGCATCAAGTCACTCACTTGGTGGATATACCAAATGGAATGACCCATTGCCGGAATGCAGATGCAGACACTAAACTATGGTTGAAACATGAGTGTGATATGAATGGCGCATTCTGAAATTAGTGCTAGTGTGTTTTGAGCTTCGCTGGGGATATGTACAGCTCCACACAATGCTAATGCAAGTGCATGCTAAATATGCAATGCTGGTGGTGATGCATGAAATGCTAGGCATGCGATGCAAAGCATACCTAATTGAGCAGGCAATGCCTAGGACAAGTCATTGGCGCTCAATGCTACAGGAGGCATGCTAAGCATTGTAGTGCCGATGGAGTGATGATGCATGATGAGGTGTGTAGAGGTTGATGGTCTTAGGCGTCTGCTAGATCATGCAAAACTTTGCTAGGGACACGTGTGGTCTTATGCAGAGCTGATGTAGATAATGCACATGGATGTAAAACACTGCTGGAATGCAAATACACGTGCTGAGTTGCACTGGGGATATACATAGCTCTGCACGAAATATGCGGTGCGGATGCTATGTAGATGCATGCAAGAGGATGACAAGATAGAACCTAGTCGCCATTCATGTTCAAACAGGTGGCTAGGAGCTAACAAGAAAGAGGAGAGCTGACGAGTTATCGGACTCGTTGGACCGACAAAGAAAGGGGAGAGCTGACAAGTTATCGGACTTGTCAGGCTGACAAAGAAAGGAGAGAGCTGACAAGACATTGGTCTTGTTAGGTACAAAAAAAAGGGAAGAGCTCACAAGTTATCTGACTTGTCCGGCCCAAAAGAAAGGAGAGGGCTGAGAAGTTATCGGACTTGTCGAGCCAAAAAAGGAATGGTGACCAGGCAACTCGATTGCTAAGGTGAGTATGCGGGTTGCTGGGAATGATGCTTGCAATGAGGCACGTGATACGAAACAAACCCAACTGAGTAGGCGACGCCAAGGAGTGGCGCCCAATGCTACAGGAGGCATGCTAAGCACACGATGTACGGGATGCGATGCTGGATGAGATGATGATGCATGCAAGGTGGTATGCAGCTAATGTCATAAAAGGTTGCACGCATGGTGCGAAACATGCCACATCGAGCAGGCGAAGTCGAAGACAAGCCACTGGCGTGCAATGCTGTGGAGTACATGCCAAGCACCTTGTACGGGGCGGTGTTGGATGCGAAAAGAGGCATGATGTTATGATGCTAAAGGGAGATGTTCCAATAGTATTGATGTGATGCTTATGTAATGCGGTGTGATGCGATGCCATAGGATGTGATATCTACATGACAGCATGCAATGATATGCCAAAGGATGTGGTCAAATGCGATGAAGTGCCATGCTTATGTGAGGACATGCGATGATGTATGATGGATGTGATGAAATGCAATGACATGTTTTGCAATGACATGGAAAGAGATGTTGAACCTATGCTAGGGGTAAGACAAGTTGACGGAATCATCACCGAATAGTTAGGGTTATCAGTCCGATGATAAGTTGACGGACTCATCACCGAATAGTTGGGGTTATGAGCCCGATGATAAGTTGATGGACTCATCACTGAATAGTTGGAGTTATCAGCCTGATGATAAGTTGACGGACTCATCACCAGATAGTTGGGATTATCAGTCCGATAGTAAGTTGATGGATTCATCACCGGATAGTTAGGGCTATCAGCCCGATGATAAGTTGACAAGCTCATCACTGGATAGTTGGGGCTATTAGCCCGATGATAAGTTGACAGACTCATCATCGGATAGTTGGGGCTATTAGCCCGATGATAAGTTGACAGTCTCATCACCAGATAGTTGGGTTTATCAGTCCAATGATAAGTTGACAAACTCGTCACCGGATAGTTGGGGTTATCAGTCTGATGATAGGAAGTGAGATGATACCAAAAGACAGTTGAGATGTCCCTAATATCAAGGGACAGATGGTGGTAAGTAACGAGAATGACACACCTAAGAGTGTAACAGAGGTCCGAAGACGATTCTCGTGGTAGTTAGGGTTGCTGGTCCAAGGAAGGGTGAGATGATACCAAAAGGTAGTTAAGATGCCTCTGGTATCGAGGGGAAATAGCAGGTCAACAAACCTACCAATCACGAGGAAGTAGTGACAAGTTGGCAGACTTAGCACCGAGGATGAAGAAAGGGAAACGAGAATACCATACTCGAAGGCATGACGACGGTTAGAGACGATTCCTGTGCTAGTTAGGGTTGCCAGCCCTAGGAAGGATGAGACGATAGCAAAAGGCAATCGAGATGTCCTTGGTATCGAAGAAGGATAACACAAGAAAAAATTAGGAGGCAGCTCGAGAGATACTAGGGTGTAAATAGATGCCCTTGGTGTCGAATCGAGCAACCAGAAGAGATGAGGAACGCCACCTGAGGGTGCGCAATGGCCTCAGAGCGAGCATGTAATGCTTTGCTAAGGAAAGGTAAGGTGCAGACATGCAGATCGTCATAGGCGACCCGCACAGTGGGCGGACAGGACAAGTCAAGAATAAAATGGGATGAAAAGGAAAGAAGAGGAAGCAGGGGGTCAGGCTATGACTGGAAGGCACTCTAGACCGCCGGACGGGTGAGACCAATGTTGGTTGAGCCAAAGGGGCGATGCTCGCTTACTCGAGGGTGTGATTGCTGCTGTGTTGCTGATTCTACTATTCTAGACTACGTGAGCATTGGCAAGTGCCCTTGTTGTTGGTATGCTCTGACCGGAAGGCAACTGAAATACCCCTAGTCACTGACGCTTAATGAAGACCTGCAAGGTGATGCAATATTCAAGCAGAAGGCTCAAGCAAGCAAGATGAATGGTTACTAAGATTATTAGGGTGGATTTTATTGTTGTGAGCAAGCACGTTATTGATGAAGAGTGACTTTATTATTGCCGAGAAGGAAGAGTATGCTTTATTGATTTGATTTTTGACTATTTTTGTTGTTTTTGTACTCTCTTTTTTTTGCTTTGTTTGCCCTTAGTTAGGTTGAAAGTTGTACGCCCGCTAGAGGAGGACGCCTTTGACTCAGTCGACTCTACGAAGGTTCACTAGCTGTTGGTGGCTCTCGTGGGATGAGTAGTGGCGCTTCGTGTTAGCTGTGTTGGGCGGTGTGATGGTGGACCGGGCTCTATGCCAAACTCTTTAGGGTCCTGCACCTACTTTTTTTGAGTTCACTGAAATTTCTTTTTCTCCCTCGTAGACATATGCCTTTGCTCTATTCCTGACTTGGAGGTAATAGGCGCCTGATCTGCGCTGATGACTTTTGCTACAAGAAGGGGGGCTAGACCCTCAACAGTGCGACTGTCTAGGTGCATACTCCGACTCCTCTCCAAGGTATGGTCGGGGTAGAGTTACACTACACGTTTCTTATTCTTGGGCTAACTTCTGTCTTCGCCTTCTGTCTTCTTATTTCTTTTATGTCCATGCGGATATGTATTTTTTTTTTGCTTACTCGCTCAATCATCCTAGCATTTTATCTCCCTCTTGGAGGTGCAGGATCCTTGCAGAGCTTGGACACTTCGTCCGACTTTGATGGGTGGTGGCTCCCTCACTGCTTGGTCATCCAGGTAGTGTCCACTGAGGAAGGGTGGTCCGATCTAATGCAGGTAGCTTTTCGATTTTTGTCATCGGGCTGATGATTATGATGCAAAGTGTTTTTTTATTGTTTTTTGATTTTATAAATTTTTTGGGTTTTGATTTATTTTTTTTGATTTTTTGATTTTTGATTTTTTTTGTATTTTTGATGCATGATGACGATGATGTAGAAAAGAAAATAGAGAAAATAGGAGAAAAGGATATGGCTCTGGTGCCTGCTGCTGGCTGCTTTATTGATGCTGCTTTATTCATGCTATCGAGGTCACTAGCTAATCTGGCAGTACCATCGGAATCGCAACACCAAGGAAAACTATTGGCTGATGTCTTCTGTTAAGGTCCAATGTGCTGGCAGTCTCACCATTGCTTTGGGCCTCCCACGGAAGGGTCAGGAACAGACGGAGAAGACAGATCGATGAAATCAACAGGATTCATGGGGGAAAAGGCGGAAATAAGAAGACCAAGAGAGAGGGAGCAGACCCCCAAGCCCGCGGCATCCTCAGAGTCTAGGAATTCAACCGAGGATGTGTCTGGCTAGCCCGGGTGCGTAGGTGCAGGTGTGAGTATGTGGATAGGTGCATGTGTGTGGTCCGCCTCCTGTGAGGCAAAGCTAATGACCTTTCGGTCAATCAGGTTCTGAACAGCACCCTGCAAGGTGATGCAGCCATCTGTTAAATGCCTAGCTCTACAGTGGAAGCTGCAATACGCACTCGTGTCATACCACTGAAGGATTGGATTTGGTAGCAGATGAGGATTCGGGAGCCTCAGAAATGACTCGACCTTGGGGAAAAGGGCACTCAATGGTTCCGCGAGAGGAGTGTAATCCCCTTCGGCACAACGAGGTTGCTTTCACCTAGGTCGTTGTCCTTGTCGAGCTGGTGTGACGTGATGCACTGGCTTGACGGTGGAGTGTGTGTATGAAATGCATGGAGGACTAGATGCAAGTTCTAACTGTTCTGGGTCAAACTGACTCTCTGTGTTAGCAAGCTCTGTAGACGATTCATATGCGACAGTTGCCCTTTTGGTGTAGACGGTGTCAGTGTCGTTGTCGGTATTGTTTCCGGAAACGGTAGCCTGTCTGACGAATGCTGAGAGTGTGGGGAACCTCCCACTTTGCAGTGAGCTTTCCATGAAAGCGTTGGGCCGAATCAGGGATGCAAAGGATGCAATATGTTGAATGCTGAGCAAAGCCGCTATTGCTGGTTGTGCTCCTTTGATGATGATCTCAATAGACTCCTCATAGGAAGGCCTATCTTTAACCTGAGAGGCTAGTGTGTGCTAGTGACCAACGTACTTGCCAAACGGTTCGTGGGATCTCTGCTTAATTGTGATGAGATCCTCGTTTCTAGGGATCGAGTTGAGGTTGAAGGAATACTGTTCCAAGAACGCCCGGCTAAGGTCGTCTCAAGTCTGGAAAGTGGTCATGTCCAACGAAGTGAACCACTTGAGGGCAGGCTTGATCAGTCTCTTTTGAAACAGGCGGATCAAGAGCCTCTTGTTGCCGTGAAGCTGGGCGAGGTCTCCACAAAACGCCTTCAAATACGATATAGGGTAGCCTCTACCATTAAACTTCTCTAATTCTGGGATGTGGAAATTCGGAGGGAGTGTCACCTCTGGAAAGTGGTAGAGGTCCCAGAACTAGTAGGACTGGTGGTCCTTGCCTTGCACTTGATGAAGTGCTCTTTCTAGATCGCCCATCTTGGTAAGGAGGGTGTTCGAAGTTGCTACTGACGAGACAAGTGCAGTTGAGGCAGGTGCCACGTATGTTATATGGGTTGCGCATGCATGCTCCTCCGGATCCACCCACATGCCTCTTGGTTTCGATACATGGGAGTTAGCATACTCGTGTAGGGATGTAGTGTGTGGTGGTACTGTGATGCATGCAGTGGTTTGAGTCAGATGCAAAGATGGATGGGAAGCATGCTGTGCTGTGTGTGGTGGATAGTGTGGGAGCAGCAGCTGTTGCATCGGCATGAAACCGGGCAATGGGCTTGAGAAATGTTGTACTCCTGCCATGCCAAGGGGCTAGCCACCAGGTGATGGAGATGAATGTTGTGCAAAGTGCGGTGTTAATGTAGGATGTAGGGGAGGCACTGTCATTGCTAGAGTCGTGAGTGGTTGGAGTGATGGTGAGGGAGCAGGTGTAGTGAAGCGTGATTATGCAGCTAAGGCAGGGCACATCAGGACCTCGGGGGCCAAAGGAAAGGAGACAGATGTCAGATCGAGGGCTAGAGCCATGTATTGCAGCTTCTGGGCGAGAGCGAGCAGATGTTGCGCTTACATGACAGAGGTTCCCTCAACAAGCGAGACGAAAGGAGAGGGCACGAGCAAAGACAAAGGCATAGAAACAACAGAGGCAACAAGGGGATCGACATCCTCAAGCGTGCAATGGTAGTGCGCATAGGAGGAAGAAACAACAGAAGAAGCAGGCAGGGATTGAGGGGCCAATGTCGGGACCTTTTTCGAAGCAACAGAAAGAGACTTGCTGGTCTGCTGAGCCATAGTAGTCCACAAGTGGGCATGGAGAGGGCCTCAACAACGAGAAGAGGCACGAACCTGAAGGCGAGCTATGGTCGAAAGTGACACTAACTCGGGGAAAGAGAAAAGACCACAGGAGGCAACCCGCAAAAGAGACGCTCCGGCTCCTGACTGAGGATCTCGCACAAGCTATCTGTGGGGATAGGCAGAAACAACAGGTATCAGAACCTAGACAAGGACAAAAGCACAGATGCAAATTATTCGGATAGCATGAAATGACACACAATGTAGATGAATGTCCTAGAATGCTCTCTCTCACAATGCATGTCCTGAGTGGGGCCAACCATACGGGACTCACTCATGGGTTTGGGTTTAGACATAGGCTAGAAAGTAAGGTTTCGTCCCATGCCAAAGCTGTAGAACGATGGCATGTTGGGAGCCTCAACTCTGCCAAAGCATGGGTTGTACTCTCTACTAACATCGACATGACCTAGGATAAGGGGGCAGGTTGATTGCTCGTCCTACGCCAAAGTTATGGAATGGGGAACCAGGGACAACCCTTCGCGGATTGTGGGTGGACTAAGAAAAGGAGAAGATGCATGCTTTCTAAAATACTCAATCATGCAAAATACTTTATTGTCTTTTACTTGCAAGTTTTATTAAGCCGAATAAGGAAGAGAGTGCATAGAAGTCTCTAGTTCCGCCTAAATTCCATTTTTATTGTTGTGGATTTTATGTTAAACCAGTTAGAGAGAAGCAAACATATCTCAATTTTCCCCAAGATGGAAAGTATGAAAAGGAAAGAAAACACTGAAGCATAGCTAGCAAACAAACATACATCAAGCAAAAGGAATGATCATGGCATGTGTGCATATCGTGTAAACATGATGGAGAAAAGAGAAAACATCCATCACATCAAAAGACAGGTAACATGGCATGTGCATGTGTTGTGGCATAGCAAGTGTGTGTAAAAGAAAAACACTCACCAAGCAAAAGGCATGTACAACAAGCATGTAATGATAGATGCAAATAAATATGGCGACAAGAAAACAAATGCAAAGCAAGGCAAACAGAAACAAAAAGCTTAGCAAGTGAAAGATGAAAAAAAATGAAAGGCGGAGTCTTATATCCCCAGCTGAGTTGCCAGTTCCTGTGACCATGTCGAAACCGATCTTCGGGTGTAAGGACACGCGGAGAGCCAAAAAGGTCACGGCGAAGACGGTGAATCCAGGGAAGAACACTCGACTCAAAAACACCGAACGAAACGAGAAAAAGAAACGATAAGGATAAAATAGAGTCGCCACCTAATCTTTTAAAATCGAAAAGACGAGGAAAATCGGACGCGATAAAACGTAAGAAAACTATGAAAAATGAATGCAAATGCATGTATGAATGTGTATGCATGATCTGTGCCTAATGGATGCAATACATTGGTCATTGCGGACCAGAGAAAGGGTAAGGACTGCTGTTACGCATGGGAAAGGTGTTAGGCACCCCCATACGCCCAAGAAATCGGTCTTTCTTGGCCTTTCGCTCGCTTGTATGTCACCAAATGCAAATTATTATGCATGCTTGCTAAGCCAAAAATGGAGGTATGCCATATGCTATACTGATGCAAGTGACGCGAATGAGACGGAAATTTGATGTTGATGGGTTTAGCTACATTATGTGAATCTTAGACCGTCGGTCAAAAGGATTCGACATAGTAATCATCATTGCCTCAAATGCAAGTGTCATGATACATGAGATGAATGTCATGATGCATGATATGATGTATGCGATAAAATATAAAATGCTAGAGAGAGTAACGTGGTATTTCATGCATGACGGTATGAGTCATAAGCATGATTAATATAGATAAAAAAGTGCATGAGATGCAAGTGTACGTGCTGGGATGCATAGATATGCGGTGTAGAAATGGATGGCACAAGTGGGTAAGGACTCAGGCCAGTTGCTTGTTCTGTCCCTGGCAGACCTGCGCTTGTCCACCGTGCAAGTCCACCACGCTATTGGGGTGCGCATACTAGAAACAGAACAAGACAACGAACCAGTGACCATTGCCCCGCTCTTGCGTGGAATGTGGTGGTGCAAATGGCTAATTAAATGCATGAGAATCTAGAGTACGTTATCATGAACAGATGCATGCCATGGGTTAGGTCCTAAGATGCCCGGTTCACTCTCCCGACCCTCCTCTACAGTTGCTGGAGCTCACTGGTTCTCATGGCCAAGGAATCCGGCCGTGAGCCTTGGCGAACTTCGTGGCGGCTATCAGAGGTATCAAGGAGCAAGAGGGGATGATGGGGGATAGTCCTATCTACTTGGATGCAATAATAGCTAGGTGGATTCTTCCCATCACCTACGTCACTGGAGATGGATTTTGACGTCGCCGGAGGTAGAGAAGATGATATGTATGATGTATGAATGATAATGTAATTAGAGAATTCACACAAAACCCATGCTGAAAATGCAATGTACGACGGCAAACACAAAATAAAACATAGATGCATAATTAGCGGAGGAAAAGAGATACTTGTGAGATGGGTTGTCCCCTCCAGCGAGGCTCGCAGTGGCTGCTTAGGAGGCATCGACGCTAGGGGTGATGGTGGTGGGCTCAGAGGACAATGGTGATGTCAGGGAAGGCTTAAGTATGCAATGTGGGTGCTAGTGTGGCTCTAACTTGTTAATGGCTGTTGGGTTGTGGTGGTGGTGTTGGGTTCTAGGGGAGCTCTGGCTGGCCGACGGTGGTGAAGTGGGAAGTACTCAGTGAGAGGGGAGGCTCTGTTGTAGGGGGCTAGACGTGCTCTAGCGCAAGGCAAATGATGCAAGGTTTAGAGGATACGTCATGCGTGTTGGATGGTCGGAAGTCGTGGAGGATGGCCGGAATGGACGGCCGACGGTGGTGGTAGCTCAAGGACGGTTGGTGCTAGGAGTTGGGAGTTCTAGAGTAGCCAGCGATCCAAGAGAGAGTGGTCGTTGCTATGGGGAGGTCATTTGGAGGAGGTGGTGGCATGTGCAAGCGGGTGACAAGGCATGGGTCACTGGCGTAAGGCTGTTGGTGGCAGGGCATGGCTCGGTTGCGCTTGGGCGTCAAGAGTAAGGGCAGTAGGGCGTGGCTATGGCAGGGCGTGGGAGACTAAAAGGACGTCAGGCACGCTAGGGCAGTAGCCTAAGCAATGCGGCGCCATGGCTCGTATAAGGTATGATGACTACGACGGGTCGAGCAACTCAAGCGGGATAGTCCTGGTCCTCACGTGCATCCACGATGCGCGATTAGGCCATGCAATCAAGCCATGCATCCCACTAGCACAGAGCACATGGGTTGGATTTTGGTGTTGGGCTTGGTGTTAGGGTTTGTGGGTCAGTATTTAGGGTGTTTGGGTTGGTTTAAGTGTTTTAGGTTAGTTTTGGGATAAAATAGGGATGAAGTGCCTCGTTACAGTCAGAGTGTGTTCTCCCGAAGGAATCCGTCACAAGTGGCTGCCAAAATGGGGTGTCTATAGTTACCTTTATCTAATCACTAGATAATTGATTTTTTTAAAGATAGCTAAGTTAATAGAAGCTCTCCATTGTGAATCGTTGAATTCGTACATATAATCACAATAACAAGATTTCACCACTTATCCAAGTGATTGAGAAGATCCACTATGACATAAAAATTAAGTTCCATCATTCATCACTCTTAGTTTCAGTTATATCTACTAGTCACAAATCAACAAATTCATTTATAAGAAAACTTTGTCGTTTGGTAAAGAAGGGTACGTCTAATATGATCAGAAGTCAGAGGAGAATTTTGAGGAATCTTGAATAATACTTGAGTATTTAATTTCAATTAAACAACACCTTGCTCTAACTTCCTACTTGAATTAATTTCCTTCTTTCTCAAAGGTTTATGGCCATAGCAGGAAGCTCTATAACTGGAAGTGATTCACATAAGCCTAGATAAGCTGACGGTATACCTGGAAGTGCTTCTATGAGCTTTGATTGAGTCATGAGCATTCCCAAAAGATGCACATTCGAGAACTTCCAGGGTTAAAACTGGCTCGAGATAGGCCCTTTTTTTAAGCGTTGGGCCTAGTCAGATGTGACTGACCTTTTTTTTTTTTTTTTGAAATTAGTAGATATCATTAATATTAATCACTTGACTTTGAAAGATACCACCAAGATGTGACTTTCGTTTTGGATCTGACCTGATCTTACTCATTTAAGAAGTTGGGCCTTGTAAACCATTTTGAAAAATCATATTGCTTCATCCCTAGTAAGGCTGCCAATCTTAACCATTTACCTGCAACTCTTCCCATTACCAACTTATTTAAGTGAGTATGGATTAAAAAAAATTATTCATTTATTTAATGGATAGGATATGAGTAAAAAAAATTACTCATATATTTTAATAGGTTAGGTATAGATAATTCTTTACCCTACTCGCTTTACCTACTTTAACTTTTCAAATTATAACATTTTTTATGTATATGTTATGTCACATGAACCTTAATGTCTATGTTTTCCACTTAATCTATTATCCATATGAGGCTCTATTGATATCAAGAAATTCTGAGCCCAATATAGGTCCATAAAGAATTGAAGTTCATGATAATTAGATTCTCACATAACACACCTCCATGAAAAGAGGTTGACGTGTTGATCTAGCAATATTAGAGAGCACACCAACAAATTTCATCACGTGCATAAAGTAGAATTATTTTGAGAGGCAAAAAATATTGCCAAGACATGTGGCATCGACCCGCCAAGCCACCTACCAGATGGTAGGTGCTTCAACAAATTCTACCACACATATCAAGTGAAATTATTTTGAAAAGACAGAAGATATCACTTAGATATACTACTCTTGGATATTTTAAATTTAAAAATTCAAAAATATTTACTCTTTTGAATACCTCTACCGGTAGGGCTTCTCCTATTTGGCAAGAAATAAAGGCCTGTTTTAATTTCTTTAATACATTCACCACTTTTCAAGTTAATAATGGTCATAATACTATCTTCTGGGAAAATTGTTGGAGGCGTGGGGAAAAAATTAAAGAATGTTCTCCCTGATCTTTTTCAACTAGTTAAATTTAAAAAGGCTTCAATTGCGAGAACAATTGAAATTTATCTTCAGGACTTTCATAAATTATTTACTGAAACCTTTTCTTCTGCCAACATTGAACCTCTACAAGCTCAAGCTGATCTATTCACAGATATTATTAACTTTATTATGCTCTACCCTAAAGAGGACACTATTGAGTGGTCAACTTCCACAAGTAAGTACACTGTCAATTCTGGGTATAAGATAATTAATGATGGTGGGATTAGATCTCATTTTTATGACCACATCTGACATAGTTGGGCCCCTCTAAAGGTTAAACTATTTTCATGGTTGGTTCTTTTTAATAAGGTTCTAACTAAAGTAAACTAGTGTAAAAAGGGTTGGACTGGCTCTGATAGTTGTATTTTCTGTAATGGTCATCAGGAATCAATCAATCATTTATTTATCAATTGTGCTTTCGCCGCAGCTGTATGACATGCTTTTCTGCAGGGACCTTTGTATCCTACCATTACTTCTATTGCTAATATATTTTCTTGCATTCTTCCACTGAAAGCTGATCTTTCATCTAAGGGTAGACACACTATGATTCAGGTTATTCTGTGGTCCATTTGGAAGGAACAGAATAATAGAATTTTTAGAGGAAAATGTACTTCTTCTTACACTGTCACTAATGCCATTTTATCTCTTTGTCATTGTTGGTTTAACGTTTCGGGCTCAGGGTTTGAAAAAGATGACAATATCTAGGCTATTACATCTCTGGAAAGTGATCGTGTTTTGGAGCATATTACTCATGCTCTGCATCTACCTAATCAGATCTCTGACGATGTAGTTCCTTCTCAGGACTAATGATCTTCAAATTGAACTTACATATTTTTGATAAAATTCGAACACCCGGTGTTAGCTTGGACAATTTTATTTTTATGGTGGGAATTTCCTACTCCACCTGGGACTGTAATATGGAACTGATCTTGCTGTGTTTGAACTTTTTAATTATCTATTGATTACCGTTTACAAAAAAAAAATCAAAAATATTCATACTTGAATTCAAGACAAATGACGTTCTCACAAATAAAGGCCTCCTTTTTCGTTGAAGAGATCTAGAGACATAGATAGATCAATACACATGGATCGATATAAGACAGAGATCGACAAAGAGACCTAGAAATCGGGAGACTGTGACAGAGATTATGACATCACAAATAAGATTAACGCATGGCTCAAACAGAGACCTTAACACACTACTCGACCGTGCACTTGCAACTACACACCTGTTCAAAAAGAAGGTATAATGGCGAGAACACTTCTCGATATTGTAAAGTTCCCTCTATCCTTTTCAAAATCATTCCACCATTGAGTAATACATGCATCCAAATTTCATACATATGATAGATTGCTAGTAACACGATGTTGAAATCACATATATTTCTTATCACCCTTATATGTGACGTTACACCATATATTATTTAACCTTATATTCAATAACACAAATTCATATGTTCGACAGATGATTCATCTATTTCATATTGTCTCTATATGTAACATCGCATTGTGTATTATTTGATACTATATTCAGTAATATATATATACCGTTATGCACAATACATGATTCATGTACTTCATATTACCCCTATATGAAATATTGTATAATGTATTATTCAACAATATATTTAATAATATCAATCTGTGTTCTGACACATGATTACAAGTACTTCTACAACATTATATTCGAATATACATGAAAATTGTATGTGATTATAATTGACACTCGTTTGGCCCTAACATTAGGATGGCTTGCGTCGTTCAACCTCCAATCAGGTCAAGCGACCGATCCTACATCATACGTATGTCATTCGCCACAGATGTTGTGGCATGACATGTCTAACCAATTATCCAAGACGCAATGCCTGATCAGCTTTCAGGCCTCAAACTAGGTCGGATGATCAATCCGACATCATCCATATTACAATTAAATCATGTTAGATCATGTATTAAATTAGACATTATATTCGATTATACGTATATTTGATCTTATATTCTCTTTTACAATAAATCATTTATTTTCATCGACATTATATTTAATTATACATATATTTAATTTAATACTTTGATCCTCGACATTATACTCGAGTATATATTAGTAACTCGTGTGACTTGACCTCAACCCAAGCACATGTTAACTTCAACATTATAGTCGAACACATGAAAATCATATGTTAATTTCAACATTATATTCGAGCACGTGAAAATCACATGTTTACTTTAACATTATATTCGAACACATGAAAATCATATGTTAACTTAGACATTATACTATAACATATGTGTCTTTCGACCTCGAAACGAGTTGAATAACTAATCCCATATTAATATGTTTACCTCGACATTATATTCGAGCATACATGTGAAGTGGCTTATGTTGTTCGAACTTGAACCAAGTCAGGCAACCGATTTTCGATGGTACATTAGAAAAATACATAGAAATCATATGTTAATCTTGACATTATATTCCAACATACATGATTACATATGAATCTTTTTTGTTCGCCATCAATGCATAAATTTTGATTATATAATTTTTTGCTCTTTTATTTTTGAAATACGTGTGTGTAGACACCCCGATTTTGAGGTAACCCAGAGATGAGTATCCTTATGTTGCTTTGGATGTGATCAGCCCTTGAACCGAGCCCCAAACCCATTAGCCAGAGCCCCAATCAGACATTTGTGAGCTGGGTGGGCGCACCAAGGTG
>JAMKQA010034485.1:0-13862 GCA_024699735.1 Posidonia australis | reverse complement strand
ATTATACCCCAGCCATTTTGCTTTTTAGATCTACACAGGAGAGACCATTTAATTAGATGCTTTCCTTTCTGATAATGTGCTAATGAATTCCACAAGAAATTCCTCCTTAGTTTGTCTAACTGCTTCTCTACTTTAGAAGGCAGGTGAAGCACAGATAAATAGTAAGTTGGGATAGCAGAGAGGACTGCATTAACTAGTGTGAGTCTACCCCCAAGAGATAAGTTTCTGGCTTTCCACAAAGATAATTTTTTAGCTACCTTCTCAATCACAGGATCCCAGTGAGAGGCAGATGCTTTCCACTGAAGTTTCACCAAATGTTTTGTTGTTCTTTCTATTTCATTCTCAAAATAAAAGCTGATACTAATTTAAAATGTAATAAATAAAAATCAATCAAGTTCATACTGTATGATTTTTAAAATACAAAATAAATAGTCAAATAGAGAGAAAGACAATGCCAATGCCAAAAATTTCATACCTCTACTTGACGGCCAGCGTGTAGTCTCACACCAAAAGCATCATGCATTACCTTCCAACCAATGCAAAATTTTTAGAAAAGGGTAAGGCTAAAAAAAAAAGCAAACGCAGCACACAATACTTTTTTTTTGTAAACGGTAATTAGTAATATTAATAAGGTAAAATGTCTTCCAAAGTATTGTAAAGTATTGCACCAACAAAATATACAGAACTAGAGTCACACAGCAGGTGACCAAAAAAAAAATGACAGAGTAGCTGACGAACACAAATTCAACTTTCAGAATACTGCAAAGTATCAATTAACCAAAGGTTAATCACATATGAGGATTGTCTTCCTGAAGAGCAGGAAGAGCAGGAGTTCCAGTATCATACTCCATCTCAAGTTGGGGATTATTGGGAGCCAATAAACTTTGCTCCAAGTCCCTCTTTTGCTGAAAGGTTGATATTGCCTGCAAATTTTCACTCTTTTCAAAACCTGTGGCCAAAGAGTCTACCCAACAGTGAAACAGTGAAAAAATATCATTTGTAATCATATAGGAATTCTTATGAATGTCCCTAAAAATTCTATTGTTTCTCTCCTGCCAAACAATCCATAGAACGACTTGAACAAAGGTATGAACACCAGTTAAGGATATTTCAAATTTCAGCACAGGGGGAATCACAAATAAGTCTTCAATAGAAAGAAAAGCAGGATAAATACACCCAGCAGTAAAGGCATTCCATATGGACTGTGTAAATGGGCAGAATAAAAATAAATGCTTGACAGATTCATAAGCATTACTGCAGAATATGCAAGATTCATTGCCATACCAATCTTTTTTCAGCAGATTATCCTTTGTCAAGATTTTTTTACAAAGTATAAGCCATGCAAAGAGTTTGGTTTTCAGTGGCACCCAACAATCCCAAATTTCATGCATATATTTGAATCTATACCCACCATCAATCAACATATCATAGCATGATTTGACTGTGAAAATGTTACTGGTGGGTTTCCAAATTAATAAATCCTGTCCATTTGTTAGTCTAACATTGTTTATTATGATTAAAAATGTCTCCACCTGATCATGAAGTAGCTCAGAATCCTCAAGAGTCAAAGGATTAATAAATAGAGAATTAGGATCAGCAGCATTAATTTCTAAAGTTTTAGAAACAGAAGCTTTTTTATATCTAGTCAAGTGATATATGTCTGGAATGCTGTCTTTTAGTTTTTCACCATTCCACCATTTGTTTTCCCCAAAAATGATATTTCTACCATTGTGAACCTGAAAATCCGAGAAACCATTAATAATATCAAAGCAATTTTTGAGTTCCAGCCATAATGGTGAGGCTCTACCATTTGATACATTAAGAATAGCCCCAGAGCCATTCCTAGCAAAGTATTTTGCTATGACAATCTCTTTCCATTTCAGTGAGTAGGAAGTAGATAATAATTGCTAGAGCAACTTACATTTCAAAGCCATATTGAAATGTGTCAAGTTAATAATGCCCCAACCTTTTTGTTCCTTTGATCTACAAATTGTTGTCCATTTAACAAGATGACGGACAGAATTCGAAGATAAAGAGTTTCATAGGAATCTACTTCTTATCTTATCTATTGCTTTTGTTACCCTAATAGGGAGGTGTAGAACAGAGAGATAGTAAGTGGGAATGGCAGATAACACTGAGTTTACCAAAGTAAGTCTTCCCCCCAAAGATAGGAATTTTGCTTTCTAATTTGATAATTTTTTTGTAATTTTCTCTATTATCAGGGACCAATCCTGGAAGTTAGGTTTCCTGAAATGTAGAGGCAAGCCCAAGTATTTAATAGGTAGTTTGTCAATGCTACATCCCAGGATTTGAGAAGTCCTCTGAGTGAAGTCCTTAGAAATTCCCAATCCAGTGATTGACGATTTATTGAAGTTTATTTTCAGTCCTGAACACGATTGAAAGCAATATAGAATTCTCTTAATATTCACCAGATTTTCCTCCTCAGCAGACAGAAAAAGGATTGTGTCGTCTTCATATTGAATATTCAATATATTAGGACCACCATTAAGTAGTTGAATTCCTGATATTAGATTGTTATCAATTGCAAGTGAAAGCATCCGATTCAGCACATGTGTGACCACAATAAAAAGAAATGGGGATAAGGGGTCACCTTGTCTTATCCCATTAGATGCCTGAAAGTATCCTTTAGGGGAACCATTAATTAACACAGAGAACTTAGCATAGGAGATGCAAATTCTGATCCAAGTAATCCATTTGTCACCACAATTAAGCCCTTTAAGTGTCTCCAATAAAAAATCCCAGTTTACATTATCAAACGCCTTTTCGAAATCTAATTTCAGAATCAATCCCAGAATGGCATTCACTTTCATGTAATGAAGGGTTTCCTGAGCAACTAGAAAGCAATCACCAATGTACCTCCCAGCAAGAAAAGCACATTGGGAGTTATCAATAATACTGTTTATAACAAGATTGAATCTAGTTGCTAATGTCTTTGAGATGATTTTGTAAAGACTATTAACCAAACTAATGGGTCTAAAGTCTTTTATCTCCTTAGCTCCATCTTTTTTGGGTATAAGAGATATAAAAGTCTGGTTGATGTGAATCAGATACTCCATGTCATTAGTGGAATGAAGATTGTTGAAAATTTCAACTATGTCATCTTTCAAAATATCCCAGAAATGCTGGAAGAAGCACATTGAAAAGCCATCAGGACCAGGGGCTTTTTCCCCTGGTAATACTTTAACACTTAGTTGGATCTCTTCCAAAGAGAATGGACTTTCCAAAATATTTGGATCAGGAATTTTGATTGGCACCAAAGTGTCCCAATCGATGCAAGGTATTGTTCTCTTTTTCTTATTAAATTGCCTAGTAAAGTGCTTCACACAATAATTGAAAGTAAATGACTTGCCTAACAAATGCAAAATAAAGAAATTTAATCTAAATCGCTGACTAAATAGCATATCAACATCTGTAGTTAAATAAATGTAATATCTGGACACTAGTATGGGCAACCCGCGTATTGAGACCATGGGTAGGTCGCGTGGGTATGTTGCACGGATTGGGCACACGTTTGCCTTATCCAGAAATTCAGAGTAATGTTAGCATGTACCCATGTTGATGTATAAACATGGTTTATGGAAATGGGTTACTATAGGTGAGTTGTGCTCTCTTCTCTTCAACGTATTGGTGTTTATCCCGGGGTTCTTGTATTGTCCAATGGTTATCCCTAAGTAGAGGATGTAACACCTAGGAATGATCCATCCAATAGGTAGGACGACCTGAAGATCTCCTCAAATTCGTAGAAGTTATATGTACTCTAGAAGTACACCATTCAATCACCATGCTAAAAGCCTAAAGAGGACCCAAGAGCTAGTACCAGCTAAGGAAGAAAGTTATCTCCTATATAGAAAAGAAGCTTAGCAACTAAGGTGACTTAAGTCTTGTCCTATCTTCACAAACACCTTGCAGTGGGTGATAAGAGCAAAGAAGGCTTAGAGCTTAGGCATATCATAAAGCCGCTCACCCTATACTACGTGGCCTCCTAGCATAAGTCTGAGAAGGCAGTGATGGAGGAGCGCATCAAAACCATGTAACTTAGAAAGCGCCTAAAAGAGGGGAGTGTACAAAAAAAAGGATATGTCGTCATAGCATATGTTTGAGAAGGCGGTGATGGGTGGGTACTCAAAACGGGGTGACACAACTGACGAATAAGTAGATGTGCCATCATAGCATAAGTTCAAGAAGGCTGTGACAGATGAGCATCTATAGAAAAATAACCTATGAGGGGAACCCCAAAAGAAAAGAAAAAAAGAGAAGAAAAAAAAAGAAAAAGCCAAAACCCTCGGTTTGCTACATACGTATTAGGGCCAAGCACCGGCGAGCGGAACAAAAGCTATAACTGACGTCGAAAGTCTGTTGACCCATGTGTCTCCCCCCACTCTTCCACACATAGGCAAGGGACAAAAAAACCCTTGAAGTTCAGGAACTGAGTAAATAAGAGAGATAATGATCAATCAAGGCCAGTACGAAGTCCTAAGTCCTAAAAAGGCCAAGGCATGATGAAAGGGACCGATCTCTCACCTTGGATAATATAAGATAGCAATGTTAAATACATAAGAGGGAGGGTTGTGACTATGCTCACTATCATCATCAATCAATTAAAAAAAATTAAAATAATAGAAAATTCAAAAATCCAAAAAAATAAAAAATTCAAAAAATCCAAAAAAACCCAAAAAATTCAAAAATCTAAAAACATTAGGAAAAAAAAAACAAAATTATAATAAGTAGTGCCATCCACCTTACCTACAAGTGAAAATATAATAAGGAAACTAGAATTGGTCTGACCGGTGATGCAACCATCGATCCACCCGGTTTTGGAGTTAAAATGTCCTACTCAAGCTTGCCTCACAGCTTGAGTGCGTTTTGCCTCACAAAAACATTGCCCCACAATGATCTTTGGAGCATCATCCACAGATGACTCGCCATTGGTGTCCAGTAGGCTCTGATTTTCCATCTCCCACTGAGGCTAAGACTAATTCCCTCCACCTAACTTAAGTATAAGGGAGTAAAGGATAGTATTACAGCACCTTTTCAGGCAACTTAGCTAATCCTTCAGGGTAGGGAAAGGTACACATTTAATTGCTAACATGTTTATTAAGTATGCAGGATTCATCCCCCACAACGTATTAGTACATCAATCCCCACCATGGCACTACATCAAGTCCCACCATGGCGATATACAAAGTCCTACCGAGAACGGACTCCCACCTTTGGAATCCCAACCGTGTACGAAGACACGATTCTGACTAAGAGGTAAAACCCTAGTTTAGCAAAGGAAGGGTTTACTCCCTCACTCGGTTCTTTATGCATAGAATTTCTTTACTTACCAAGTCGAGTTGTGAGACAACGGTTTTTTCCTGAAAGTACTAGTCATACTTGAAGATGGAAAACACTTGACTACAACAAATTGCATCATGCATCTTACATATGTCTATATGGTTACGGACCACCCGTACCCTACTGGCCTAACCTACCATATGGACCATTTATTGCATCAAATGATTGACCTTGCATTTGCATTAATGTTTACTTGAATCATGCATCCATGCATTTAGGACTCCTGAATTGGAAGTGGAGTGCTAATGGAGCAATGTTCTTCAAGAGTGTTAGAAATCCTTAGAACTTGTGATCCTCCTAAAGCCTTATTCAAGTCCTAACCTATCTAATTCAATATTCCAATCCGAGCAAGCTCTCAAATAAGAAGCCAAAAATATTTATTAGCTTTTAATTAGCTTTTCTTTTTCGACTGGCCATCGAGTAATTTCCCTACGGTCATCTTAGTTCTACCCCATTGAAGTGTCACTTTACATGGTTGATATGGTCTCGACACCGGCTGCGACATATAGCCCTGGCTTGACTCCGCCATGCCCGAGCCTTCAATATGACAGCATCCTTAGTTACCTTTTTCTTTTCGACCAGCGATTGGGTAATTTCCCCACGGTCATCTTAGTTTCTGCTCCGTTAAAGTGTCACTCTACATGGTCGACAGGTCTCGACATCGGCTGCGACACATAGCCCTGGCTTGACCCTTCCATGCCTGATCCTTCAATATGACGACACCCTTAGATTATCGAACCACTCGGTTGTGCGACCATGTCCTGAAACCAAGTCTGTTCACCTTTTTACCTTTTTGGCTGTGTGACCATGTCTCGAAACCAATTGATGTAGATTTTTTTGGAATCTGTGACGGATCGTTTGAGAGTGAGCTCCTTATTTCAAGAAATGCTCGATGGGGATATCTTTCTTACCTTGGAGCTAATCTTGTTCCAAGATCAACTCCAAGGAGGGACATCTGTAGATATCTCATTTTTGCATTTCCTAGAGTTCACCTAGGATAGGAACTCTTAAGGCATCTCAAATCACATGGTTAAGGAGCTTTAACCTTCTTCTAGATTTTCTCAAGGAATTTTTTGTGTTTTTTCGAGTTTTTAATGCATCTCTGTGGAATAAAATAAAAGACAGGAGGGTAAAATATAAAAGACCAGGATGTTGCCTGTTTGATAGGCGACAAGACTAGTTGTCACTTCAAGAGGCGAATAGTTTTTTTGGTACTAAATTAATAGGCGACTGAAATTCTGGCACTCTCTCTCTAAATAATTTGTCATCCTGGGCTTTAATATCATATATGGGATATTCATAAATGTTATTATAAATTTTACTATAATTATTATAATTTCTATAATTTTCCAACATTTAAATAACATATGCTTATCATTGTGACCATGCCTGCCTAGGGATCCGGTGCGGAGTCACGCCAGAGGGAGGAGGCCACAGCCATGCCAAGATGGCGAAGGCGCAAGATAGGATAAAACGAAAAGAAGGAGTCGCCACCTAGTCTTTTAAGGAAAAGACGAGGAAAACCACAAACAAACCACAAAAGATGAGTGCATGAGATGCAAATGAAAAGGCCAGATGTCTACAAACTAGAGGATGGGTAAGGATTCCTATTACGCATGGGAAAGGTGTTAGGCACCCTCGTACGCCCGAGAAACTCAGTCTTTCTAGTCCAATTCGCTTGCTAGAGGTTGAATGAATGATTACTAAACTTAGATTGTGCTCTAATCATGCTAATATGGATGCCAAGTCAAGACTAGATGGATGTGCAAGATGATATGTGAAAATTGCAAAGAAATCCTTAAGAAATGATGAAATCACAAATTATGACACGACAAAGAAAATCACATGAAATGACGAAGTTTCTGGCGAGAAAGGCTCCAAAAATTATACAAACCTCAAGAGAATAAAAAATACAACCAACTCAAATCGTCAGAATCATAGAAAACATTATGGAAATTAAGATGGAAAAACTGCAAAGAAGTCCACACAAAATAGGTAGACTGTGACACGTGAAGAAATTCACATAAAATGACGTTGGTTTTGGACAGAAGGCTGTGGAAAACTACACCGACATCAAGAGCATAAAAAATGCAACCAATGTAAATCATTAGGATCATGGAAAACATCGCGGAAATCAAGATGGAAGAATTGCGAAGAAGTTCGCGTAAAACCGGTAAACAACGACATACGAAGAAAATCACATAAAATGACGGTGTTTTTTTTGAAAGAATGTTCGATAAAACTATATCGATATTAAGAAGGTCAAAAGTGGGGCCAACCCAAGTCATCAGAATCAGGGAAAAGGTCGTGAAAATCAAAAAAGGAAAATAATCCGTGATTGAGTCAATGTGGGCCTTTCGCTTAGTTAGTGTATGCCCTCAGGCAATGAAATCCAAATCAAATCGAAAAGTCCAAAATGTAGGAGTAAAGGAAATCAAGTCGAATATCGGGTGAAGGATTCTAAAAATGAAACAAAGAACAAATCCACGGAAAACCACATGAGATTTGACTAGCTCGAAAAGGATGGGGCAATGTACAAATATGATGCAAACTATGCAAAATGCATGAATATGTACCTAAATGTGTAAAAGGTTATGCATGACTTAATGCAATAACTACATGCTTGTGCATGGGTTGGTGGCATAGGGGCAATTTGGTCATTTCAATGACCAGATGTGATAAATGCACGTATGGGGATGATGCATGGTATGAGATATGCCAAAATGTATGCGAAATATCAAGAAAATGTTATTTGCAAGAAAACATGAAAAGGACCAGGTCTCAAATTCAATAAAAAATGATGTAAACATGGTAAAGGACAAGTACAATGACCAAAATGCAAAATTCACAAAAAGGGTGAAAACCTAGATTAAAATACATTCAATGACTTCTATTCTATTGTAGAGATGATGGATCAAATGAAAATGTGGCATTGAGATGTGCGAAAATTGCACCCTGTTAATTTCCTGAAAACTCAGGATCTAATGTACAAAATTTACACAAAAGTGCAAATGTGACTCAAATATGAAACTAAAGATCAATTTATAATTCAAACATGATTTTTTAAATGAAATCTATGATTAAGTGCAAAATATGAAATGCAATAAGTGGAAAATATCAAAAATATGTGAGAAAACAATTAAAACCCTAAATGATGGATTTGAAATTAGTTTAAGGGTCTGGATGCAAATTTCCTATGCTCAGGGATTGTATGTTAAGAACCCAGGGGCCTACATGCAAAATTATAGGGTTAATATGTGATAAAAATTAGACTTTTATGTTGGTCAGTGTGATTTTGAAGTTTTACAGGATTAGAATGCAAGTTTCATAGTGAAAATCCATTTTTAAAAGTTTCGCGAGCTCAATGCAAAATTTTAGGACTTAATTGCAAATAAAATATGATATTAGGGACCTAAATGTGATAAAACATGCATTAATGCAATAAAGACAGAAAATTAAAAGATGTAGCGAGCGACATGCAATTCTTACAAAAACAAAATAAAGAAACAAAAGTTATTTTAAACTTTAAAGGCTTAAATATAGAAAAGAAGGACTTAAAAGAAATGATTTAAGGACCTAATTGTAAAAACCTAAAACTACCTGGACCTAAGCTAAAAATCTATCCTTCGAAGTTCACCGACGCTCAGTTTTCGGCAAGGACTTTGGCAGGCCTTCAACGGTGGCACAACAACGTAGGAAGGTGGGCGACGGTCGACGAAGCTCGAGGGCGGCGCGGTGGAGCTCTCCAACGCAGTGGGCAGGACTAGGGAGGCCTGAGAGGCCCTCCCCACCTCTGGGTCCGGCGTGGTGGCCTGTCAGAGCTAGGGAACACGATGACGAGGTGGCAGCGGCGCTCCGACGACGGTCAGGCTCGAGCGGAGGTCAGAAGAGCATTGGAGTAGCATGAGGAGGCTCTTAGAGGTGTCAGCGTGAACTAGGGAGGTTTGGAACGTTTCTCCCATCTCCTGCGTCGAAGATGACTGCGACGGAGGTTGGAGCGATGCTCTAGGCACTGGAACAACGGTGAGGCAGTAGGGGAAGCTCCGTGGTGAGGCGGTGAGTCTCCCTGAGGTGGTGGCTTGGAGCGGGAGTGCCTGGAGAGCTCTTGTGACTTTCACGGCCGATGATCGACGATCGACGAAGCAGCGGCGACGACGACGTTTTCTGGCACGGGAGGCCAACCAGACTCCTCCTGAGCGATGGGAGCTCAGGGAGGAGGGGGAGGAAAGATGGGGAGAGGAAGGAGAGGCCCGTGGGGCCTCACCTGGCTCTGGTGGCCCGTGGCCTTGTCGGTGGTGGTGAACCCACCACTAGAGGGGAAGAAGACGGCGCAGGGGCGGCGGTCTCTGGCAAAGTACGACTCAGAGGGCTAAAGGGAGACCTAAGGGCTACAAGGGTTGGTTTCGAAGCTAAATGGGGGAAAGGAATTACCTAAGGTGGTGCTATCTTCCTTGGCGGTGCTCCTCTTGTTGGTTGCTCTGGTGACTGAGGCTCGAGGTTTTTAGGTTGCAAATGGGATTCGAGGAGCGCTCTGGAGGTGGCTCTCGATGTGGGTAAAATGGTTGGCACTCTGATGGCTTTTCGTGCTTGAAAGAGGAGACCCCCTGGTCTGCCAACAACGGACCTTCTAAACTCTAGTCTAGCCTTCTCCCGCTGTCGATCCTCCTCAGTAGTGGATGGGCATCGTCCGATGCTTGCGTGAGAGGGAGGAGAGCGGCCAAAGATCACGGGAGGATCAGAATCTACTCCAGAGATCTCAGGACATCGTTGGAGTTTGCGGGATACCATCGGAGATGTCACCAGAGAATAAGGGGTCGTCAAAATTATTTATTTCTTACCTAAGTTTTTGATTGGGCTTATTGGGCCTATTGGGCTTGTGTTTTTAAAGGTTTTTCTGATTTTTGTTTTAGGGTTTTAAGGGTTATTTTCTTTTAGGTTTTTAATTAGGTTTGTCATTTTAATTAAATTCTTGATTTTGTGATTTATGGTTTAATTAATTGGTTTTAAATTAGTGTTTCATTAGGATTTTAATTACTTTGGGGTTTTTAGAATTTTAATTATTTTAGGGTTTTGGATTTTAATTAAGGCTTTGAGTTTAATTAGGTTTTTTAGTTTTAATTAAGGTTTTTAGTTTAATTAGGGTTTTAGATTTTAATTAGAGTTTTGAGTTTAATTTAGGGGTTTTAGATTTTAATTAGGGTTTTTAGATTTTAATTATAGTTTTGAGTTTAAATTAGGGTTTTGAAATTTTAATTAGGGTTTTTAGAGTTTTGAGTTTAAATTAGGGTTTTGAGTTTAATTTAAGTTTTTTCCTTGAATCTAAATGGATTAAAGTGGTTTAAAGGGATTTTATTTGATTTTGATTTTAATTAGGGTTTTCTCTTGATTAATTTGGATTTTAAGTTGTTTAAATGGACTTTATTTGATTTTGACTTTAATTAGGGTCTTCACTTGATTAATTTGGATTTTAAGTGGCTGAAATGAATTTTATTTGATTTTGACTTTAATTAGGGTTTTCACGTGATTAATTTGGAGTTTAAATGGATTTTATGTAATTTTGACTTTAATTAGGGTTCTCACTTGATTAAATTGGATTTTAAGTGGATTTTATTTGATTAGGGTTTTCACTTGATTAATTGGATTTTAAGTGGATTTAAATGGTTTTAAATGATTTTTGTTTGGTTTTGATTCTTAATTATTGGTTTTTGCTAGAATTAGGTCAGAGTGGGTTTGTGTGGGCCTGAATCGGCTTGTGGGTTTAGGTGGAATTAGGGTTTAGATTTGGTGGTCGCAATCAGAGCATCTTTCAAGAGGAACTTGCTGCCAAGTGACTACAAAATCGAGGTGTTTACAATCATATAAATCATTATAAATGCTAAATAATTCCAGAAAATTATTGAAATTCGGATGACTTGATAATTAAGATCACTTATTTTTATTTTTACCAAAAAATTGAGATTTTATGATAAATTATCACATTTTAATGTTATAGCTTATATTTAATTCATGATTGCCAATCTATTTTAAATCAAGTACATCATTGATTTTAATTGAGTTTTCTCGTAATTATTGAAGATTTGATTTTCAAAATCAATTTACTTAACAATTTAAGTTTGATTTGGATTGGAAAATATATTCTAAATATCTCTTAATTACGAGAATGATTATAAAACCCGTAAAATTCATTTTGTAATTATTTACATTTTATGAATTTTATTTCTTGGACGGGTGTTACTGTTCCGAGTCCCGTTGTGTGGTTTTGTGCTTTTGGGCTTGGGCCTCGTGGGCTGGCTTCTATTTGTGTGTCCCTGTGCATGGTTTGGCATTGTGCATTGTGGCGTTGTGCTTGTGGGGCCTGGTGTGGGGTCCCCGTGGGGCCGCAGGTGTGGGCGTGTGGTTGAGGCTGGCTGTTAGCCTCGTTGGTGGTGGCTGGCGGTTGGAAGCTGTGCAGTGTGCCGGTGGCTGAGACGCGCAAGTGGGCACGTTTTCAGCTACTCCAGGCATAGGCTTTATAAGCTGCACCGCACTGCACCTCTCCTCGCCACCCGTTGCCTTCTTCTCCTTCCTTCTTCTTCCTTCCCTCTCCTCTTCGACGGCGCGCTTCTTCTCCACCTTCCCCCACCTTCTTTCTCCTCTTCCCCACTTTTCTTCCTCCTCCTCTTCCCTTCTCCTTCCCTTTCTTCCTTTCCACTCGTTTCCCCACCTCCTCTGTTTCCCCAACATTCCCTTCACGCGCGCGCCAACAGAGAGAGAGGAAGAGGTCGAGGGAGTGAAGCGGAGGGCTGTGGTTGCTCGTGGTGGTGCGTGGAGTACCTCGTGGCCGTGGTTGCGCCGGAGTTCGTCGGAGTTGGCCGAGGATCGCTGGAAGCATTTCTCAGGTACGCATCTCCACTCCTTGCAATAGAGAGCATGGAATTGGTAGAAAATGCTAGGATTGCATGAAATCTAGGTAAATTTCCTATCCTAGAATTTATTGTGATTTATTGAGGATTTATTAGGCATTTATGGGCATTTATGCTAGTAGTTGCGTTTTGGGTCGTTTTGACACTTCTATCTTTGTGATTTTGTATCTTGATGCTTGGTGGATGGATTTAGTTTTGTTTGTTGGGTTTTGGAGTAGACGTGAGGGTCTACACTATATGTTTTATGCAAGATTTTTTGTGTTTGTTTAGGGGGTCCGATTGAAGGCCCCAGTTGGGGCGATTTCAGACGATAGGGTTTGGGCCGTTTTCTGGTTTCGCAGAATTCGACATACCGAATGGAAATGGCATACTGAACCAGGAGATTTCGGCATACCGATTCTATTTGGCATATCGTTTTTCTGTCAGTTTAAGTCCTCTGGTCGGAATTCGGTCTTCCGTTTTTGGACGGTATACTGAATTTGACTTGAGTGTTGACCGTTGACCCCAATTCGGCATACCGATTTAGAATCGGCATACCAAACCAGGGGATTTCGGCATACCGATTTAGAATCGGCATACCGAACCAGGGGATTTCGGCATACCGAATTTGATTTCGACATGCTAATTTTGGGCCTAAGTGAGTTTTGCAATGTGTTTTCAATGGCTTTCTGGATGCCGTGTTTTGTCCCTATGAGAAGGGATTGTGGGCTATCAGTGGTGGTCCCTCGAGACACCTGATGCGCCATTTTGGCTGAGGTTTTGGAAGAGTTTTCAAAGGATATGGAAATGGTTTTCAAAGGAATGGTTAGCCTGGTTTGGAAAATAATTTTCCTGGTTTTCTGTTTGTGGGCCGAGGCAGCGTGGGATCGTGTCGTCGGGACCAGGGAATGTGACGACATTCTTTGGTGGTCGGGTGCGATGTCTCCTGTTGAGGTCCTAGGGCCGAGATATCTGAGACTGAGAGGCATCGGGTCCTGGAGGTATGAGACTCCTTGACTGTCGTCTCTAGGCTAGGGTTGTGGTCCGCGGGTTGAGATGTCTTGTGGCATGACAGGGAGGTATGATACTCATGCTGTCATTGTGAGCACTGAGGCTCGGGTGTTGTCGGGTGTGGAGGTATGACACTCCCTCCTGAGCACCTTGTGTGGAGGACGCCCTGAGGAGGCGTACCCTGTGGTGGCCAGTGCGGGTGGAACACGTGCCCGGTAGCTGGTAGCATCCTGAGAGACAGGACAGCCTTCCTATGGAGGGGTTGGTTTCTGAGGGTTCTCCTGAGAGAGGGGAATCGCAGGACGGTGATCGCTCCTGCACAGGGTGGCTTCACCGTGGCAGTGCAGAACGCTGGGGTCACTCCTCGGTGGACTGCGTGTAGCCAAAGTTTGGTTGCCTAGCATTGGGCTTCACGACTCACTGTGTATGGTTTTGGCCATTGAGGGCCGTTGCTTGTGGTTTTGGGCCAATGGAGCCCTGGTTTGTGGTTTTGGCCTGGTTTCTGAGGTTTTGAGAAAAGAGTTTGCGAAAGGAATTTAAAAGGAAAATTGATTATGGTTTTGTTTTCCGTGGTTTTCGTGGGGTGCGTACTGGGTGACTTTGGTCACTCAT
>JAMKQA010034483.1:0-13656 GCA_024699735.1 Posidonia australis | reverse complement strand
CTTTCTTTTTTGGCAACTATGTCCATGTCCTCTGGATGGATCTCCCACATCCAATGTCATTGGAGCAATGTCATCCTGCATCACTTGAATGATGTCATTTTCATTCTCTTCTAGAGCATTTACATCGTAGTCTTGTGTGATGATCGCTCTACTTACAAATAGACTAAATATACGAGTTTCAATCTTGTAATGGACTCATCTCATCAAAACGATCAATTACTTTGGTTACAACATCCACAAAGTTTAGATCACCTTAATACTTCTAGATTCCTTCCCTAAGATCCTTTCATGCAGAAAAGACTATGTCAATCTGTAATGCAAAAATTATATTAGTAAACCAAAATAAAATAAACTAGTATAATCGTAAAAAGTTTATATTACTAATTGTTACTAACCATTTTCCTTTGAATAAGTCTTATGGCCTGTGGGGTGATAAGTAACATGTGATGGTGGAGTACTAGGCGTCCTCCATCTACGTGTGATATTCCAATATCATAATATGTATAACCTCTTACACTTAGTAGGATCATTACTTAATGGTTGTCTTTCTTCTTATATGGTATTTCTTCTATTGTCTCATTCAATGATGTACTATGCATGCCCCTATACCCAATTTATGTTGGACTTTCACAGTGCCATGCAAATCCTAAAAGTCATGTTGTGTACAACCAAATTGCCTAAAACACTTGATCTGGCATGTGTCTAGTTATAAACTCAAAGCATAGTTAAGCCAAACCTGTAGAGATCATATATCAGCTGACTCATAATAGACTAGAGGAAATTGGCTCATCATCTTTACATCATATGGTTGTCATATAAATAGTTATCACAAAATATAGATTTTTAGAATTTATAATATAAATAATTAATTAAACTATATTTAGTTAAACCACGTGATTTACATCTTCTAATACCAACATGAATTGATGTCATAATCATCTAAGGCTAACAAATTCTTTCTGTCATATACCATCTGACAAAGATTCCAAAAGCTTAAGACATAAACTCTATCAGTTTAGCTAGATCTTGAGTTTCACTAACTATCTCTCCATCAACACACATTTCAGAAATCACAACAACATTCCTGATGTGATTGTCATCTTTCCATGTTTGAGATGGAATGTATGTGTCTCTGGGTGTCATCTCTCATCCACAAAACTCAACAAAGACCAATCTAATGGCATTGAAGAGTGATGACAAATTGTATTAAATCCTACAATAACTAATCTCTGTATAACAATGTCATGTGTCATCACTCAAAACAAACGTCCTTGACCATGCTCCACACATTTCACACCTTTTGGAAGCCCCTACAATAATAAACAAAAGGAAATTTTTCATACCAATACAAATAATTATTGTTTTAATATAAAAGTAAGCTAAATAATTTTTTTTTTTTAAAAATAACTATGATTCTCTTGCTGGTTCAGCATAGACGAGTCTAATGGACAACGAAGGTGAAGTGTGGATATCATTTGCATTAAAGAAAAGGATCTTAAACATATTTATAGACAATTAAAGCTACAACATAGATAAAACATATGAATAACAAGCACAAACATTTACTTAACAATGTAAATAAAATATATGTTAAAAAAATCATTGTGTTACATATGTTTATCCAGGCACGTTCATATTCAATGTCCATATTATTTATATCCATTGCACTTATGTCGTGTTCCACCAAATTCATCGATTGTGTTTTTTATTCTCTTCGTTATAGGTCTTCCTGGTTACACACGTACATCTAGTGATATCATAATGGGAGATTTCCGTGTTGACTGTGAACGTCGATTAGGGATAGGCCTAAACTCCATTTAGGAATAGGTCTAAACTTCATTACAAATGCATGTCTATAATTCTCACTACGGAGTATATAGATGCAAGTGCATATGATTCCATGTATGCATTGTTTTTTTTATTCTAAAATTGGTAGATTATATTTTTTTTTTCTCCCTACGATTCATGAGGTTTGAATCTGAAAGGAAGGTGTGAGTTCCACTCCTCCTAGTCAACTACACTATGACAATTGGTTCTCAATGTATGCATTGTTATTACTTAAACTACAAGCACATGGACATCACCATACTCAAATGGATGATAGTTATTTCGGTAGTTAAGACACCTACCCTGATAAATAATAACTCTTCACAAACATAACAAAATAAATAGAATACTAATAGCAAAATAAACTACTATAGTAAAATATATTACCAACAATTATGTTGAAAAGTAGAATGATTTTATGCTTGTGATATTTAGATCAAAACCAATCGATGACATTAAAAATCTTTCTCTTCAAAGTAACGTGTTTACCACTCTGACTTAAAGCGACAAATCAAGATAATCCACCTCTATACAATAATACTTGGTGTAATTGCATCCAGCCAAAAAAATAGTTCGTTTGGTTAAATTCAATATTGATGAAAGTCTAACACTTACTAATCTACCAAATTAAATATACAACATACATACATACATGCAAAAAAAAATACAAGACACAAATACAAAATAAATATACAGACATATACAGCAACACATAAATATTAAAAAAAAAAAACTAAGAATACAAGTAAACAAGAATCCTAGGAATTAACCAACATCTAACTACAAATGATTACACTAATTGGTAAAACTGGAAGAGAAAAAAAAACAAAGGAGATTGAGATGGAAACTTTTTTCTGATGAAACCTGAAAATTTTTTTTTACTGGAAACTTTGTTTTCTCCCAAAATTTTGTCAGTATTTATCATACACCTTGAAGGCACAGGGTTACAAGAACCATATACCGCTTGAAATGCTAGTAGTAACTCTTCAGCGGCACAATATTTCATTACCACAGTGTTTGAGAGAATTCTAAATTTATTATAGATTTCAGATTCAAATCCGGAGACATGCATAAAAATACACCCCTTACTGTCTCAACCGTTAACCAAAATAAAAAAAAATCTTCGACGAGGGTTATTTATCCACACACTCTCAAAAACACTCGAAGTTCGCTCTGAATTGGATTGCACGCCATCTTCCTCTCCCTCACTGAGCGCCAACATTACCAGAAACATTCATTGGAAAAAAAAATTCACTCCTAATGTTGTTGCTACGTCTCATCATTCTCCAGACCACATGAAACCAAATAAAACAACAACCAACCAACACACAAGATTTACGCTTAACGATGGAAAGAGTGCAACTAACTGGGGCCTTGCCAGCTCTGTAACATCTAATATTATTATTTTCTCAAATCTAGAGCGAGAGAGAGAGCAATGGCCCTGCAACAACAACTACCAGCAACTTGCAACGCGAGCGACTGCAACACTCCAACTCCCACCCATACCTTCCATTACACAACACCCAGATCTCGATTCAACACCATTCGCACACAGACCACTCTCCGGCTCCTCCCACCACTGCACTCTCAAACATGGCATCCTCAGCTGCCCGGGCAACCGTGGTGTTGTTCCTCGCCGCCGTCAGCTGGGCTGGGGTGAGCTTGGTTGCCGACGCTCAGTCTGATGCCTGCACTTCGGACCTCAGCACCTTCCTGCCTGCACCGTTCAATGCGTCCGGGCTCAGGTGCACGCAAGTGTGGAACGATTTCGTGCTCAGGGTATTGACCTCGCACTTGGGATTTCCATGTTTCCAGTAGTTTCAGTTGGTTTTGAAAGTCAGTCAGGGAGCAGCAGTGCTACGAATGATGTGAATTCAATTATAATGCTGTAGATCTCTGTTATGTGCTCTATTTTGAGTGATTTAGATCATGAGTATGGCTTTTACTTTGTTCAAACTGAGTCGCATGTATTCTACTAGATCAGTTTTGGGATCTACTGTGGGGAGGACAGCTAATGTTGTTTTGGCAATTGGATAGGTTTTTTTTTTTTTTTAGGATTATATATACATGTGGGTAAGACTACTTTCCAGAAGCTCTTATCCGTTTATGTCTATGGTTCTGTTTTTTGATGAAAGAATAGATTTTTTTTAGCTATTAATCGATGAAAATGACACGGACCCAATTTATGATTCCTAATTTCCAAATCCTAGGATTATTTGTTTTAGTGAACACTTGTGGGGACAGTGTGCTGCTAATTCAAATTTGCAGTAAAGCAGGTTATAAATACCGAATGAGATGCCAAATATTCTACATTAGCTCACCCCTTGATTCAGCTTATAGACAAATCATAAGCTTTTGCCCGATAGAACCTAAGTTTTCTTTTGGGGCACTAACTAATGAAGAAAATCAGAAAAATTGACAGATTTCATGTTTTTCTAGGGCCAAGTTATATGAGAATGATGGAAATTTTCAATGTAAAAGTCTCTTTCTGCAATGGTTTTTCTAATCTGAGTTTAGATTTACTTTTCTCAAGTTGGATGGAGGCAGAAATAATGATTTCTTTAATACTAAAGTTCTTGTTAGACATCTAACTCAGTCCTATCTATTGATTAATTTGCACTTGTCTGCAGTACTCTCTGATCCAAGAGGACGTTTTGAGCATCATTCTATCAACTGTATATACATCTGGATGGATTGGTATGGGATTTTCACCAGACGGAAGGATGGTTAATTCCAGCGCAATGGTGGCTTGGATGGGCAGGGACAGAAAACCACACGTCAGACAGTACTATCTAGGCGGCCAATCGAGCTCCAAAGTTAAAGTAAATCACGGGGAGTTGCAGTCAGTTTATTCTGATCCTCCAACTGCTATACTTCGCGGTCCCAACCTATACATGTCATTACAGTTGAAATTCCCTGGCCCTGTTACTCAGCAGCATTTGTTGTTCGCTTTCGGAACTGAAATGCCAACTAAATATGTGTTGTCAGAGCATGAAGATAAAACATCCATCCTCTTCAACTTCTCGAAAGGTCATTCCACTGTATTTTCTTTCAGTTTTTTTGTGATGACTCGATTTGCAAGAATTTTGTTCATTTGAAAAGATAAATATATGTTGCATATTAGCATTCTATCACGGAAATAATGCAGTAGCAACTAAAACCTAGATATTCTTCATAATTCGTGTCATAAATTCCTTAGTTGGATCTGGATAGGATCTATAACAAACTATAGAAAGGATTGTCTCATGAAACACGATTGGTCTTCAATATCTTGCAATTTGCCAATTTGCAGCTATGAATCTTGTTGAGAAAGGTTAATTTTGTCCAATCCTCCATTACATTCCTAGGCTAAGCTACTGATTATTTAATTGTGAAGTTTGGCAATCATAACTTATGATTGGTTATGGATCTATAATTTTTGTTATTAACTTTAATTTTTTAGAACCTAATAACTTACAGTCTACTATAGCTTTTAGCCTTGCAATACATTTTTTATCCAGTCTCAACATTCATTGATTTTAACAATCCTGAAATTCTTGATTTACAGAATCTACACCACCTTCTCCTTATGCCTCATATTCTTTCTCATACCCTTACAAGTTGAAGAGGACCCATGGCGCACTGGCAATAGTGGGATGGGGTGTCCTCCTGCCTATAGGGGCCATTGTTTCAAGATACTGCAAGCAGTGGGATCCTCTGTGGTATTACCTACATGTGGGTATTCAGTTTGTGGGATTCATCATTGGTCTTGCAGCTGTGGTGGCAGGAATTTCTCTCTATGATAAATTGCATGTAAATATACAAACTCACAGAGGCCTTGGAATATTTGTTCTTGTGCTTGGAATTCTTCAGGTTTGCGATTGAACCTTACCTTTCATGTACTTTCCTATTGATATGTTTGCTCATCTCCAATTTGGAGTCACTACAGTTAAATTGGCATGAAAATGTTAAGATTGTCTCTTTTTTATGTAAAGGCTTTATCAGGAATTAATTGCATGCTTAAACTCCAACTTCCTATCTTTAGCATTGGAAGCAAATATATTTGTATGATTGTATGAAGCTTCCTTGAGGAAGAAGTTTATGCAACCTAAATTGTACTAGCATATAACCATTACCAAAAATGTACTAGATTGTACGTCTTGCATATGATATATCTACTTACATTAATGGTTATGGAGAACAAACGTCATTTTCATCAGTACTAAATTATGACTAGAAAAACATGTCTTTCTTAATTCTGTATCTTGTATTCATTCTCACTAGCACTTCCTTTCAATTTTACCAGATACTTGCATTTTTCCTGCGTCCCAATGTAGACTCAAAGTATCGAAGATACTGGAATTGGTATCACCACTGGACTGGGAGGATTGCTTTATTCATTGCAGCAGTGAACATAGTCCTTGGTATCAAAGTTGGTGGTGCAGGGCAAACATGGAAAATAGGCTATGGTCTCAACCTTGGTACTATTCTGATTGCATCTATTGTTCTGGAAATCATGCTGTGGTTGAGAGGGCCCAAGAAAACTAATGCTCCTGCATATTAAGCAGCCGCTCCTACAGTGATGAGCATTCTCAAGATGTCTACTTGTTATTCAGTTTGTTGGGATCTTTTACTTTTGTTTCTGTACTTGGCATAGTTTGTTTTATTTGTACAAATATTAGTTTGTGAAAGAAATTCCTTCAAGAAAAAAATTGTGAAAGCAATTAGCTTTCGAGAGGAAAATAGGATGTATACTCTCAAGAACCCCTCTCCTAGTTCTAGATCTGGTACACCATGGGTCAAGTATGTTGAATATGTATATACAATTGTGGATTGTGTGAATGAGGGTCTAGTAAGTCCTGCCAAAGTTTGGTAACGACAATGTAATATCGAGTGGTGCAAAGATCAAATTGCAAATCCATGCTTTTAGGATTAAACTGACTTTATTTTCTTGTTTGATGATGATTCTTGCTAAAAACCGATTCTTGTCAGAATCATCACCAAATGCAGCCTAAGTCTTACTCTAGATTCAATATATTTATCTATACTTTTCGTGGGCTATATCCTTGGCTACTGGGTTATAGTTGCTTGGACATGTGGGTGAAGAATATCTTACTGGACTTATAGTTAATTATGTACACTCCTCCATGCAATTGAGCGGCCCAACCATTGGTCCTATTTTCTTCAGCCTATGTGGGCCGGCCTGCTACATTTATATACCACCATAACAGGCGTGTCGGTGTCGGCAATCTCGGTCGATAGCAAATAATCGCACACAGCTCGGACCTACCAAGACATATATGTAGCTCCAATGATTCTTCTACATGTGTAGGTTTGGTCACAACTTAATAATTTTTGTGCTAGTAAGTAAATGCAATCAAAGTCTGTCTTATATATATATATATATATATATATACCCATCGTATTGAAGTTCATCTCACGTAAAGGCCTCTGGGAACTTTTCAAAGGCCTAGAAAACACCCTTCTAAATTACTACAAAATAGATCGCATGCACGCATGGGGTCGGTCTCTCGAGTAGAATACTAATTTTTTCCCCGAAAGGACAAGCAAAACCCTTTTCCATTGCTCCAAATCAAAACGGGAAACTCCGGTTCCATGTGATTTCGTGTCCATCCACGTGACCACGTGACGTGCCGATCCGGAGTTTATTCGCTCGTATATACACACACACTTCGTTTTCGTTCCTGCGCAAGCAACAATTACAAGACGTCGGTTCTCTGAGACGTGACGTATCCGAACCGTCGGAATCCACGGGTTCCACCGAGCCGAGCCCGCGACAGGCGTCTGATCGATGGAAAGCAGGCGTTGACAACACGCGTGGTTTGACAATTGGCATCCATCAAGGCCAGCTGGTGGAAAAGGGCATGGACTCCAGGATTATCTGTGAACCATAAGCTTTGGAAGCGATTGGAATGGACCTGCAACTTCTCTTCCGATTACTTGTCTGTCCAGCCGTAAGGATGATGCAACATGGACAACAACGTGAACGAGAAGAACAACAGGAGCAAGAGGAGGGGACTCTTACGTTATTTATAATCGGAAGTTGATGGTTTGAATGCTTTTATTGCCTATTGAGATAAGAAATGGTTTCGGACGGAGGAGGATGATTCTTTTTGCAGAGAAGACTTCTTCAAGGGCTCGTTTTCAGATTTTTTTTTTTTATTCTGGTTTATTAGTACTACATTTATTTACATGTGAGATTGCCTAATACGATCGTACGTGTTATTTCTCTCCCCGTAGTCGATTGCGAGGTGTTTTGTCCTTCACGTGAAAGGTGTCGGTCATGGAGTCATTCATTCAAACGGATCTATTATGGCACCTTCGTAGAATAAACAAGGAAAGAAAAGAAGAAAAAAAAATCATGGCTAGACAAACGAGGTACGTGAATCTCTTCAGCCCTAATGATTATTGTCGTTGTGCTCTGGATGAATGATGTGATATGTATACATACATGTCTACTGAGTAGCCTTCAGTTGTCGTCTAGCCTCTCCTCCCTGTGTCTCTTGTCACGAACCGGGGAGTGTAGAGCCACTGCAAGAGATGGTGAGGTTTTTGTCCTGTAAGGATGATAAAGGTTCTTTAATGGTGGATCGATCCACCACTACTGGCTGGCTTCCAAACAGGGTGAGGGAGAAAGACAAATGTGATGGGAGAGGACTACTCGTTCGATGATGTACAGATGTCAACAACTCGCTCACTCTTTTCTTGAGAAATATGCAGATAAAGGGAGAAGGTGGGTGGGGACTGGGAAGGGAAAAGAAATCCATGGCAAGAGGATAGATAGGGATGGGAACATGGTCATTCCAAATTACTTTTGACTAAAGGCATACGTCCACTGCTTTAATGGAACTTTGTTACAGGGTTTAGAAGCATCAAAAGTAATCATTAAGTGAGATGAAACAAACGCAAAAATATCTTTGCATTAGGAACCACTGGTTTCATCTTTCTTTAGTTACATAGAATTGTTGAGTTTGAAGCTCTATGTGGGTGAGTTGGATAACATTGAGTTAAAAATAGCTTCTTTTTTATTTTATGAGAACTAAGGGTTGAAGGGTAAAAGTTTTAAGAAGATTAGTTTCTTGCTTCATGAAAAAAATTAAAGCATGCATTCTTTAAAACATGTGAGCATGCCTATCTATCTATCTATCTATATACAAATGTGTCTATATATATATGTATGTATATATATATATATATCTATCTATCTATACATACATACATATATAGGTAAATTTTCTGGTAAGGTCCGGCCTTACTTAGTTTAATTAGGGTCCTTAATATAGACGGTTAGATCTTTATTTGATGATTTTGATTCTTTTCATTTATCTTATTTATTTGCTTTTTTTTAATTGTGTCAATCTGAATGATTGCCGTGTTTTTAGGGATAGTTATGGTAACTGTTTGCAACTTTTTTTTGAGGGGATAATATCTTTAAATAATATCTCATTATTTTCGTTATCAAATATGAAAATTTCAAACTACATTGTATATTCGTTTGGTAATAGAATATATGATAATACACGTTGACAGTTACGGATTTAATTATTCAACTACGTGACAACTGGCGTATATTACATGATCTTCAATTTGGTAAGATATTTACGAGATATTGACTGTATTAATATTTTTGTTTCCTTTCACCAAAGTAGTTATTCATTTACGTGATGGATATGTTTTTCGTTTTTTTGCAGCAGAATTTGAAATAACAAAATAGATCTCATTTGCAGAGTTTGGTTGGATAGTCGGAACCCATTTGCAGAGTTACTGTCGGATATATTTTCAGGTTTTCATTCTTTCACTTTGCATGGTTTATTGTTGTTAGTTTTATTTTATTTTTTTGACTTGTTAAAATAATTTTATGCGCATGCATGTTTTCAGTTGTTTGTAGCACGATTTGGTAATTTTTTTTTGTTTTAGAAGAGGGCTTGAAGGATTAATGAATATTTTTGTAGTGATTGCAGTAGTTTGTATAAATTTAGTAATTACGGAATTTTAATTTATGTAATTATCTTTATGTATTACATAGTTTTTGGTTTAATTTTGGTTGTTCAGAAGTAATTACTGAATTAATTCAATTATATATTTTATGTGGTTCGGTGATTATTGTGTTAAAATGATTATTTGTAATCAGTAATTATTAGAGAATGTTATAATTATTGTCTTCTATATACATTCGTAATCATAATGCTTATTTAAAGAATGTGATTCTAAATAGTCATTTATATTTCAGTAATTGCTGAAATTATTTAATTGTGTGTAATATGATCATTATTAATTAGTAGTGGATTATGTTATCAATGTCCTTGTTCAAAACTAAATATTATTGAAATCTACACGTAGTTGTATTCTTTGATTGTAACTTCTGAATTTTTGTAGTTTATAATGTTCAGTGATTAATGTGTCATAATTACAGTAATATATTAATATCCGTAATTACTGTGTAATTTGTTTTTAGTTTTTTTTTTCTTTTCAGGATGGATAATAAAGGAAAAGACATAGTTACAGTTGATGAATGTGCAGTTAGTACTGAAGGATTAGAATGCAATACTCTTGATAATTATGAAGATAGCGACAAACCTTATTTTGGTCAAACATTTAATGATTTGGATGATGTCAAACATTTCTATTTATCTTATGGTGGACGATTTAGTTTCTCTGTGCGTTCTCATACCACCAAATTTCGATTAAATAAGAACACTAAGGAGAGAATCTGTTGCCAAAATTTTTTTGTATGTTCAAAGGAGAGATTCTATAAAAAGGTTGATCAGTTTAATTATGAAGAAAGTGTTGTTAGGCGTAAGAGGAAAATTACTCTTACTAGAGTTGGTTGTCCGGCAAAGTTAAAAGTTAGATTGGATACAAATAATGAGAAGTGGGTAGTTGTTAAATTTGTTGAAGAACATAATCATCAGCTTGTATCTCCTTCAAAATTGCATTATTTGCCTATAAATAGGTCTATTTCCGTGGCTAAACGTTTAGAACTTGAAGGATTACAAACTACCAGCCTTTAGACTTTTCAACAAGTAAATGTTCTAAGTTAACAATCTGGTGGGTTTAATAAGATGGGATGTACAGATAGAGATATTCGTAACTTTCAAAGGGATTATAGAGAGGAAACAAAGGATTATGATGTTCAATTTGTCATATATCATTTTCAACTGCAAAAAGATGATGATAGTTTTTTTTAGCGATTGAGAAGGATGATAATGGACGATTGAAGCATTGTTTCTGGTCTGATGCAATATCCAAGCAAGATTTTGATATATTTGGTGATGTAGTTACATTCGATACTATGTATCGAACTAATTTATATTCCTTGGTTTTTGCTGTATTTTGTGGTGTAAATCGTCATTGGAAAACAACTACTTGTGGTTGTACTTTGATATCAGATGAATCTCAGTCAACATTTGAGTGGAATTTTGCTAAATTTATAGAATGTATGGGTCGAGCACCTCCAACTATTATTACAGATCAGGATCCAACAATGAATGCAGCAATTATGAAAGTATTTCCAGATACTGTTCATAGATTTTGTGCATTGCATATTATGCATAAAATTTCTGATAAACTTGATGCCATTGCAACAAAATTTGAAGCCATTTATGAATTCAATTCGTTAGTGTATGATTCAAAATTTCCTGAAGAATTTGAGGAAAGATGGAGCTCATGGATTGAGAAGAATAAAATGAAGAATAATAAGTGGTTAGCTTCAATTTTTAGCATTAAAGAAAAATGGGTACCAGTTTATATAACAAATTCATTCTTTGCTGGCATGACAACAACTCAAAGAAGTGAAAGTTTGAATGCTTTCATTCAAAGCATGGTATCTTATCATAGCTCTTTATTAGAGTTTGTAAGTCGTTATGAAGATTGTTTAAAGAGACAGCGTGAAAAAGAGAACATTTGTGATTTTAAGTCGAAACACAAAAATGCAAACTTATGTAGTGGTATTGCAATGGAGAAACAGATCCATAGTTTGTATACAAGAAGGATGTTCTTTTTTTTCCAAGAAGAATTGAACAAAAGTTTCATGTACAATGTATATCCTTCACAAGGTAATGACCCACATGCTGAGGTAAATTTTACATCCTTTTTTACATACTATGCAATTAGAATTTGTAATATAGTCAGTGTATTACATTTGCTGCTTATTTTTAGGTAGCTTAATTTTAAGTTTCAGTATTTTGTAGATCTAATCATTTTTTTGAAACTTCAATATCATAATTTTACAGTTAATTCAGTAATTACTGGAATTCTTGTTTGTTTCAAGTTTTTGTAGTATGCATCGTTTTCACTTCACTTGTTTATTGTAATTTCTATTTTGTTTTTAGGAAAAGGACACTTTTATAGTATCGCGCAAGGGTGATGATAACAATTGCAGACTTATTATTGCTGAAAAAGACAGGACTAAGTCTAGATGCAATTGTCGTTTGTTTGAATTCAAAGGTTACCCATGCAGACATTTGATTGCTTTTCTTATATATTTCAAAATTAATGTCCGTCCTGGACATTTTATTTTGAAGTGGTGGTTTCATTCTGTTAAGGACGGCATAAGATTGGACATATACTTAAACAATAATAGTTTAAGTAAAGGTTCACAATACATGGAGGTAATAGATTTGGGTAAACAAGTAGATAGTCGTGTTGTTCGTGGACAGGAGTTCTATAACTATGCGAAGGAACAAATGAAGATGATGATAGATGAGATGGATAAAATGCAGATTTCTGCAATTACTGAAAATAATGATTTGTTGCATTATGAACCTGGGAAGAAGACAGAACGTCATTCAATTACTCGGTCATTCTGTCATGATAACAGGCCTTCTAAGGAATTAACTATTTTACCTCCTCTACATGCAAAAACTAAAGGAAGTGGTAGAAGGGGTAGACCGAAAGTTGGAGGTATGCCACGTATTCAATCAGATTGAGAAAAATGTGCACAAGGAAGGCAATGCAAGGCTTGTGGAAAACATAATGTTAACCATGATTCTAGTAATTGTCCTGATAAGAACAGAAGGTATAGTTTTTTTTTGTATTTTATTATAGTCTTTCAATAATACATTTTAATATACTATTTTTTAATTTGTATCTTTTGAAAATGTTGATGTTTTTTTCTTTTGTAATATTATGCAGTGTTGGTGATGAAGATCATAGCGTTAGCAAAGGTTCAAGGAATGACAATAATAATTCAGAACATATTAATTAGTTTAATTAGAAATTATTTGATGTACTCCATTACTTTTTTTTATTAGTTTGTTATTGTATATTAAAATTTTTAATTTATAGTGAAATTTGGGTATTTGATTAATTTACTTTTAGTCTTTTTAGTTGCTGATGTAATGATGTTATTATACAATACTTAGAATAAATGTTAATATATTGGGTTATTCATAAATTTTAATTGTTGTAATTATTATTTAATTTGGTATATGTAATGATGAATATTGGAATTAAATTCAGTAATTTTTTCATTGATATATTTCCTCTTGATATTGTTTAAAGGATTGAAAGGATTTTGTATGTAAACAAGTAAAGAAATATTATGACTATTTAAGTTATATTTCAGTAAAAATAATTTTTAAGTAATACTGATATGATTACTGATCTTATATAATATATTTCAGTAATTTAATAGTTTCAGTAAAAACTGATATAATTTGGAAAAGAATTTCCTGTTACAAATGTGTTTTACATTATTGAACGGATTATAAATCAATACATCCAAAGACAATATATCTAACATTTTAGAAAGCTTTACAAGGTACATAAGTAAGATTTACAGAAATAGATGAAACAAAATATTTGTCATCAATGGACTTAGCAAACATT